>CM042012.1:85154504-85412004 GCA_023525715.1 Cichorium intybus
TGGTATGACCGAGGCATCGGGATTTCAGGACACTTCATTGGACCCCACTTCCCGTCCTCATCCACCCACTCGGGGAACAAATCATTCCATTTTATACCTCCCCGTACTTTTTCGAAATTTATAGTAGTCACGTCAGCATAGCCGTCAACTTGTATGTCATTAGCTCCAATGTTAACCAGCCCGAGTTTTAGCTTATCAGAACGGTTCTTGATCATGTATCGGAGTCTGTCATACCACGGTGGTGGTTCCGTGGGTAGAAGGTGGAGTTTGGTGTTTATTGGTTGAACATGGTGGTCGATGCGGAGTTTGGTGGTGGTGGTATGGATTAGAAGCGTAACGGTGAGACAAAGGAGGAGCAAGAAGAACGGAAGAGATTTTTGCTTTGAAAAGAATGGCCTTGAAGCCATGCTGATAAAATTTTGGTGAATCCCACGTCTGTTTGTCTATTGGTGTGTATAAATATGGATGTTGGATGGGTGTTCGATGGAAGCACGTTGGCCGTTTCCTAATACAATTTGGTGGGAAGGACTTTCTTAAAATATACATGATATATGGTGTGATATGATAGGTCATACAGCAACTTTTATATGTTTTTGGTTAATTCAACTTTATTAGTTTACGACCTAATACCATTTAATTTAAGTTATCACGTTTATTTAATTTTTATTTAAAATCGTTTGCAATCATGTGAAATTAAAAACTGTTATAAAATAATTATCCATTCTAATATTATAAATTTTCTTAATTAACAAATAGTGTTAAACAAATAGGTTCCATTGTAAAGTTGCTCCCTGGCATGACATGATGTCAATGAATTAACTAATACGATTCGATTTTAATAAAGTATTGAAGTTTGGATGACATCTCTCCAACAAAACACGGATAATTCAACTTAAAATGTAGCTGAAAATGACATCGGTTATGATGATTCAATTAAATGGTGGTTGATACGTTGAATAACTATGCTGCATTTTTATTGCAATAAATTAACATTTAATTTAATAAAAGTTCAATAGTATTTTGTAGCGATAGTCCAAAACCAAATATTACGTATATTAGAAGAATCAAGAAGAAAGTACCATTTCGTGTATATAAAGGAATATGGTAATTTATAGACTTATAAAAAAATCAATACAATAAAACAAATTATGTTTAATTGTAGTAACTCTATCAAAGAGCCAAGGTTTTTCTTTTTGCAGTTGCTTTACCAAAAACAGGAGAGATACCTTCTAACACGACCTCGTAACCGAAACGAATAGACAAAATATCCCCCGAAAAGGCTAAACAGCGAACATTACAAGATTCTTTAATGATGATATCTTCAAAAGGACCACATAAACTCAATATTTTTAAAACCCGGTTTCACCCGGCTGGTCGAACTGGTTGAATCGTAACCCGGTGAAAAAAGCGGATCAATTATGACGTGGTTTGTGCTAATTTCCGATTCGGATTGAACCGGCCGGTTTTCTCAAAAACCCGGTTGGACCAGTGACCCCAGAATCGGGTTGACCCAACGGTTGAAACAAAAAATTAAAATTTTGGCTATAAAAACTTGGTTAAAGAGTTCAATGCTCAAACTTTTAAAATTACTTCACCATTAGTTCATCAAATTTAGTAAATTATTCCTATAGCAACTTGATAAAATATTTTTTGTGGTTCCAAAAAGGTGAAATTACATAGTTTTTGGTTTATAAATATATAATTATACTGAAAAATATAAAATATATGAAAATTGTAAAAACCGGATTGACCCAGCGGGTAAACCGGTTGGAGCGGTTGACCCATGACCCGGTCACCATACTGGGTCAATTAAAAACTCGGGTTTTAAAACATTGATAAACTCCTTACTCTACATTTGTTTTCTAAAACGTTGGAGACACTCTTCAAGATGTCACGTATATACAGGTTGCATAAAAGGTTGTTAAGCAAGCCAGAACATCAGCCCTTCCATAGGTTTATTGGAAATATATTCAATTTTACATAGATAATAGTGGATGCTCTCCAAATAAAATTACATTTAGTAGCATAAAAATCTTAGTGGCATAAAATTTTTTTGTGCCACTATTTTATGATAGGAGCATCCGTCGACAAAAGGATCACCTTAAGATGTTTTTTGTGGCACGTCCGTTTTTTTGCCACTATAGGATGAAAAAAAATTCTAATTTCAAGTTCTCGTTGCTAATTATTCCCTCCAAGATAAAAAAACATATCTGCCCTTAAAATATTAGGGTTTCAAAGGTTCTCCCATACCTCAACTTTCTTAATTCTTCATATTGTCTAGAGCCCCAAAAAAAATCAGCTGCACAATACTTCCTCAGCTATGATGCCTTGCTCATCTCTAACGCCTCTCTCACGTCCGATTTCTTCTCATCTCCTACGTCTCTTCCATATTCGGTGACTTGTCACCGCCAACGTCTCTCTCACCACAGGTAAGCTCTATTATTCAATGTTTGTTGATGTTATTGCACTGTTTACTGGAAGTACACTTACGTGAGTTTTGGTGTAAGTTTTTTTTTTGGGTATCAAAGTAGCTTGTCTTCTTCTTACCAGCGAATTGTCTGCAAATTTTTAGGTTCATTTCGTTAGTTGTCTTTAATATAAGGTAAAATTTTGACATGTGTTTTTTTGTTGATGCTTGATCGGCAAAATATAAAGCAGATGTATATGGTGCACACTCATTCATTCATTCGTGATTATTGTTGATGGTGTTTAGATTTCACATATGTTTAATTGGCAAAACCTAACAGTGAACAATATTACATTGAATATTTAAATTATTCTTTTTACCAACCGCTTATGTGGCCAACAGTCCAAAAGGTTGTTTTTTGCTTTCTTTCCCAATGGTCTTGTTGTTGGTTGGTTTCAGGGTCAGGGTATTTATGTGTCAATGTGTTATGATATTGTCTGACAGTATACGTTGATTTTTTTTCTTTTTGCTTTTCAAGATAGCCCTTATTGGGTGGGACCGTGCCCTGATAGCCCGTCTGGGTGGGTGGTGCCCTGATAGCCCCTCATGGGTGGGACCGTACCCCGAAAGCCCGACTAGGTGGGTTGTGCCCTGATAGCCCTTTTTGGGTGGGACCATGCTCAAATAGCTCGACTAGGTGGCCAATATATGTTGTTGTGGATTGGATTATATGATGGATCGTGTGGTAATTTGGGAAACTTGTTGGAATAATGTCTAAAGTCATCAACTTATGGTAATATTTTTAATAATGGCAGAAGTCTTTTTGGGTTGCCCTCATGACCTAGAAAAACATACAGAGTCAATATAAAGGAAATGAGAAATTAGTTTATTAATTTATTGATAAATAAATTAATTAGAAACTAAATCAGAAATTAGTTTATTAATTTATCAAGAACATGATAAATTAATTAGAAATTAATTAACAAGTTAATTTGGAGAGATTAAATTGCAAGGGATTGGATTGTAATTAATTAAAGAGTTAATTAATAGATGCAAGTCCAAGGGGTGCGGCTGCCAAAAGGCTCCTCAAGTTTGGAACCCTAGGATCCCTCTAGTATAAATAGAGGCCTTGGGGTTCAACCTTAATCATCCATTCTCATAGTTGAGCCGCTAATTCCCTTCTCTCCCCTCCCTTTGGCAAAAATCACATCCCTCTCTAGGATTTGTGATCTTTTGCCTCCTTCCTAAGTGGAAGTTCTGATGTGTCTGGTTTTCTAGTGTTCCTGGGTATGAGTCATTAGAGGGATTCACACTTTGGATCCTTTTCATCCTTTGCAAGATGTTGTTTATCAGATTCAAGGAAGGAGATAATCCTGAGGTAAATTATGTTTATATTTTGTTGCAATAATTGTTATAAACGGCATGATCCTAAACTCTGTTCATGGATAATCTGTGATTTAATCTTATTAGTCTTTCGCTGCATGTTGTTATGTGTTTATGTGATCGAATCCCAACAGTGAATCAGAGCCTCTGTTTATATGTTATTTGCACTTTGATCTTAGATTGATGAATATGATTTCATGCTACCTGATAAAATCGAAAACTGCATAGGATTGATGCTAGAATTATTAGATTTAACATGTTATTATCTTAGGGTTTATGCTAGAAACTTAAATGTTCATATGCATGCTTGAAATTTTTGATTTTTTCCTAGTTTCTTGGTGCCTCCATGCTAATTTCGAAATTGAGAGGGGTTTAGAGGGTTCCCTTGCCCTTGGCGGCTAGGATTTTTCATCCCTTACTTGCCTTGCAAGTTTCCGTAATTGCCTTGCTTGTTTAGCTGCCTTATATGCATATTGCCTTAATTTGATTAATTCAATGTGATAACCTAAATTTTTAAATATTAAATAAGGACTTAAGCTAAGTACTTTATTAGTTAGAAGTTTGATGTTCAAACGAGTTAAATGTATGCGGAAGGGCAAAATGGTCAAATAATGTGAAAATATGGAAACTTGGGTTTTAAGACCTTTTATTAAGTCATAATGAAGTATTATTTCATTTGGAAATTTGATTTAAAGACCCGAGGGCAAAAATGGGAATTTGGGACTAAAAGTGAAAAAGAATAATTGTAAGTCTTCAAAAATTAATATCTAAAAATCTACAACGATTTGGGAAAAAGTCATCAGGAAAACGTTTGTAGATTTTGATGCAATAAAAATTTAGGAAAAAGATTTGGGTCGTTTGGAATTATAACAAAGAAGTTATGAAGGTGTAAAGATGGTCAAAAAGTGACAAACATGGCCAAGTGGTCATGTTTAAAGGCTAATAATAGAATATATATTCAGATTCAGCCTTAAGTCATTAAGAATAAAATGCTAAGCTCATTCCCACCTTTCTAAAGGTATAAAGTGTATAAAATTCCGATATCGTATGTGGGAGTTATGATACCGCAAAGTTTGGAAAAAATCAGGAAAATGTTAAAATTTTACTAAGGCATGGAGACAAGGGCATTTTTGTCATAATTGAATTTGACTAATCCAAATCAGGGATTTCAATCCCCTGATCGTGTATTTCCTGTGTGCGCATCTTAATTCGAGAAGAGAAGAAAAAGAAACGGGGAAAACATGAAAGTAAGGTCGAGAGATTGAAATCGAGACCCTCAATTGGTCTCCTCGGTTTGCGATTCAGAAACAAATGAGCGAGAGAGGAATAGATCGAGATGGAGTAGACGAGAATGGTGAGCAGATGTTGTTGCTGTTCGATTTCAGATAAGAAAAGTCGCTGTTGGCGGTGGTGGTGCGACAGTACTGGCCGACAACGGTCATTGGTGGTCGGCGGTGGTGGGGATTTGGGGCTTGTGGTCCGATTTTGGAGCTAAAACAATTCCCAGACCTTTGATTTTACAATGTTGGGCAGAAATCACATGGTAAGAACCCAATTTTTGAAACCCTAGTTATTTGAAATACGAAAATACCTAAAGCATGCTAGAATTGAAATGGTTTTATGGCTTATGTCTCATTATAGTTCAAAAACCCCATGTAGGTCATATGTTTTGTTTCATGGTAGGGGGTTCATGATTGCATGCTTATAATTGTTTAATGGAATGAAGAATTGGTGCTTGAATATGGCGTAAAAACCTTGTTGGAAGTTTGATTTCTTGTCAATAATTAAGCTTCTTGAATTGGATAGGTTTGATTTGTCTTCAATGGTGAAGTTTTAGTGAAATTCTTATTAATATGATTGAAAAGATGAACTTGATAATTGGAATATGTTAGATACATTTATATGTGAAAAGAATGATGAAAACATCTTTCATAGAGTATGTTTATTTGTATTTGAAAGGAAAGGATGGTAAAGTGTTGGAATGGAATTGGGCATTCCAGCCCTTTTGGGACAATTTTTGGTATTTCACAATAATGACACAAATAGTTCATAGAATTCAATTTAAATGATTTTTATGAAATATTGGTGGTATATTGGAGTCAAGCAAATGAGAAATAACATGTTTTACAATAATTTCTAGTTATGGAAACTTAATGATTGGGAATATCAAAAAAATATATAAACGGGTAAAGTAATGGATGTTATGACATCTAAACATTAAAGGGGACTTATAAAGAAGTAATAAAGTTGAATGTCATTAAAATAACTTTGTAGAATCCAAGAATTACATAATTAGTCAATTTTGGGACAAAAATGGTAAAAGTGTCGAAAATGATTATTATGCTTTAAGAAGCATACTTAATCATTGGAATGGAATTAGATAGTGTATAGAAAGAGTGCATGTATGATTTGAGAAAGATTATATGTTTAGTGTGTAGTATGTACTAACCTCCTAATAAATTAATAGAGGTTAAAAGGCGTTGGAAGCAAGTAGAGTCAAGAGCTAGTGGATATTTGTAGCTAGACATACCTAGCTACCGAGGTGAGTACATGAGGACATTTCTGGGTACATAGCAACAAGTTTTGTTTTTATGCTAATTGTTTTACGATTAATAGTTTGACAAATGATTTTCAAAAGTTATGTTAAAGGTTTCATGAATAAGGGTTTTCGAAGTGGTTTTCAAAGCTTGAATTATTAATTATTGATTTATATTGACTGATTGAAATGGTTTGCAAATGATTCTAAAGTTTAAAGTTTTAAAAGTTGTTTTATGCAAAGGTTGTTATGATTTCTATATGATTTAATGATGTTTATGATCGAGACCAACATGTAATGAAATGATAAATGAAATATGAACTAAATGTAAGAAATGTGAAAGACGTCCGGACAAGGATCTCACCCTAATGAGGGGACGTCAAAAGACACTACTGGGATGGTACCTCCCGTCACGAAGTAGTTGTCTCAGCACGCCCTTATGGATAGATTTGTTGTATTCCATGAAAGGAAGAAAACTAGCACGCGCTTACGGATAGATTGATTCTATTCCGGGGAGGGAAGATACGAGGAAACCCGTATGAAACCAAATAATAATAAATGAACCATGAATTACAGTTGGTCTATGTTTTGATAAGAAAGGGTTGAATTTATGTTTTCTCATGATAAAGTGAAAAACCTAATGTTTTTATGATGAAGTAATGACTTATGTTTTATGTTTATAGCAATGAACTTTTGTAAGAATGATAACTAATGATTATTGTTTTAATGATTATAGCAATGAACTTTTGTTTGATGTTTTGACATTAAATTGGAGTTTGCAGGTTTTTGAAAAGAAAGGAAAGGTTTTATTATGTGATATTAACTAATGATATTCAAATTGATTTAAACTTGATGAGTCTAAAACCCATGTATCTCACGAGACTTTTGGCTTACGTATGTTTGTTTTAAAATGCTATGTACTTAGGAACAGGATGTCTAGCATTGGATTAAAGGAGTGAAGAACTTAGAAGCTTTTGTGTGGATGGTAGATAGAAAAGATGATCAAGAAGATAGAGTTAATTAAATTGCGGTATAATTTATTATTTAATTGAGAGACATTATGTTTATGGTTTAGAAATACCCTTGTAGTTATATCGTAAAGTTTTTTTATGTCCCGTATTGTGTTTGGGCTAATTTTTCTATTGTGTCGAGTCAGTATGGATTTATTAGTATAACCCAAAGGTCATGCCGAATTTTCGGTAGAAATGTTGGTTTAATACGATACATAGCTTTGAGATGTTTTAAGGCTTTACTATGGTTGTTTTTTATATGAGTTTGTAACCCCCAATGTTGTCTAAATACTTTTAAACATATTTTTTTTTATTGGGACCAAATGTTTTAAATGTTCACTTAAAGACTAAAAGAAAAGTTTTTGAAAGAATGAAATTTTTATTCAAAGTATGTTATAAACTTTTACACCAATTAAGGTGTATGAAAGATGGGGTGTTACAATTTGGTATCAGAGCCATAATTTAAGCGAATTAGGTGACGACACTCGAACCTCGGCTTAAACTGTGTGATGATGAAGTGAGAATACGGACTTAAGATAAAACTGTAAGCACGAAAGTAAGGGTTATGATAGGATGTATCGTAAGATAGGTTGTTGAACCTAAGATCCTAAGATAGGTTACAGACCTATAGGATGGTTAAGCCGATTAGTCTAAGATAAGTCAAGAGTGATAGAGAGTTATAAGTTAACATGAACCAGTAGACCAGGAGACCTAGTGGTGATACCAGAAACAAATATGTATAGGTGGTTATAATAATATGGGCCCGTATTATCATAACCACAGGATATATATTTGAGTTTGGTGGAATCACAAAGGGATCATGGGAATTTGGTAAGGGATGCATGTAGGGATTAAGGAAGAGAAGAAAGAAGACTTGAATGACATAGGATTAATATACTTATGTAATAAAATTAAGTATAACTGAAAAGGTTGAAAGTATGACTAAAAGTAATAAAGATAATAAAATGAGTATATATTATGGAATTGATAAACTCAAAAATGAATCAGTTAAGACAACTGAGATACCCTATATGGGTTGACTACCATTATAAAGTATACATATAAGAACGAGAGAAAGTATGAGAAAAACTATTAAGAAAAGTATGATCAATATGTAATATGCCAATTAGTTGAGGGAAATATGGTACAAAATGTAAGCTATATACTAATCACGAAAGCCTCCAATACGTATTCACGCAAAAAGAACTTAATTTGAGGCAAAGTTTATGGCTCGAGCTTATTAGTGATTATGATTGTGAAATCATATATCACCCGGGGAAGGCCAATGTTGTGGTGGATGCCCTAAGTCGGAAGATTCACGAGAAGAAGATTAAAGGAAGATCGATGAGGATAGACTTAGTGTCTAGTATAATTGGAAGAATCACAAAAGCCCAACGAAGAGCTTTGTCAAATGACGACTTGAAGAATGAAAGATTGGGTAAGAAGCAAGAGTTTGAAGAAAAGAATCAAGGGTTGAAGACTTTTAAAAATCAAAGAATCAAGCTAGAATTTGTGTGAGGTTTGTTTTAAGTTTCTAACCTTTGAATCATGTTCTAAACATCATTGGAACTCAATTCCACCTTTGGAAACAATTAGAAGCAAAAGGAATTGAGAATTTTGTTCAAAAACCCTAGAATTTGGGTTTGTGAAGATTGGTTTGATTCTAGTGTTTATGGGGTAATAAGTGTTGTTTAGGAGGCTTAGAAATACTCTAAATATAATGTTTTGACCTTCCATTGAATCGGATTTGAGCTGAAACCATGCAGATTAAAGACTAAAAGCTGTACAGGAAGATGAAATGGGTCTGTAGGTGAAACACGGCCCGTGTTCCCCTTGACACGGCCCGTGTTGTCTGTACATGCAAACAGAAGGTGGTCTGTAGGTGGAACACGGCCCGTGTTCCCCCTGACACGGCCCGTGTTAGTGTCTACAGAAGAATTGGAAGTTGAAGATCACGAAGTAAGGCGTAGTATGCTGAAGCTCATTCTTCTTAGTGTGTTTAAGCATGATCTGTGGATTCTGAAGATAAAGAAGGAAATTGACTAGTGAAGATTTCGTATCAACAGTTAATGATTATTATTGGTGAAAGCATAGCATGTTGTTATGGCATAATGATATAGTTGAAGACAACTGTTCAAGATGTAAGTTATTAATTCACAACTTATGAAGTTTGTTATGAGAGCGTGTTATGATCATTTTGGATGAGTAAGATTGTTTTGTTAGTAAGCTAGAACTAACACCAGGATGAAGATAACTTGAAAGGTCTCTCATGGACTGTGATGAGATTTACAATTTCTCACCATGAGATGGTTATTTAAAGGTAATGCAACATTTGGCAAGATGGTTTATGCGTATAATGACGAACAACGTGGTAATCCAGTTGCACCACAGATAGAACTAGTTAAGGATGAATGGAAAACAATAACTTAACAGTATCTAAAGATTGATATGAGGAATTGGACCTTAAAATAAAATGATATTCATTTTCTTTTAAGGGGTAGATGTGAAGATTTAGATGCTTGGTCTTTTAATGATTGTCTTTATAGATTGGTGCAAATATAAGTCTTGAGAAATGTTGAATTAAGTTCAACAAGGAGCTTAGGAGTGTCTAAGGATTACTAGAAGTGTAGTCCTTAGTTTGCAAATAGACATGTATAGTGATTGGATTATGGTACATGTAAACTGAAAATAAATAGGTGAATCTCTGGTCAACTATAGTAGTATCAATGTAGCATTGGGGGAAGCATAGTGACTGAATCGAATGGTTAATGAAACTTGGAACTTAGTAAGACTCATGACTAAAGAGATAAATGATGAGAAATGTCTAGTTGACTATAATGGAAGAATGCAAAGTAAAGAAAGACCCATAGAGATAAAGTTTAATGATTGTAAGTTAAGCATGAATAGTAAAGTAGAATGCTATTTTGGATAAAAAGTACAGAACTCTATTATATGAATGTTGGTGCACTCGATCATTGAAAAACAAGAATTTTAAAGAAATAAACATGTTTGAGTGCTTAGTAATGAGGAGAAAGTAATTGAAACATATGTTGACTTTAAAAAGTCAAACTTACTATGACATGTAAGTAAATAAGTCGTTAATGTTCAAATGGAATATATATATATATATATATATATATATATATATATATATATATATATATATATATATATATATATATATATATATATATATATATATATATATATAGGTGATTTCGACTTAGATATGGGAAAAATTCGATAAATGAAGATGAATACAATCAAAAAGGAAATGGTTTTAATAAGGATTGCACAAGGAAATAGGAACTTGAAGCAAGAGTCTTATTGAAGACTTTGTAACAGTTTAGGTTCACGTGGGGCTATGTAGTTGCAAGTTCATTCCCTTTCCATATAGTGATTCCGGGGACGGAATCCTTTTAAGGGGTAGATATTTGTGACAACCTAAATTTATAAATATGAAATAAAGACTTAAGCTAAGTACTTTATTAGTTAGAAGTTTGATGTTCAAACGAGTTAAATGTATGCGGAAGGGCAAAATGGTCAAATAATGTGAAAATATGGAAACTTGGGTTTTAAGACCTTTTATTAAGTCATAATGAAGTATTATTTCATTTGGAAATTTGATTTAAAGACCCGCGGGCAAAAATCGGAATTTGGGACTAAAAGTGAAAAAGAAAAATTGTAAGTCTTCAAAAATTAATATCTAAAAATCTATAATGATTTGGGAAAAAGTCATCAGGAAAACTTTTGTAGATTTTGATGCAATAAAAATTTAGGAAAAAGATTTGGGTCGTTTGGAATTATAACAAAGAAGTTATGAAGGTGTAAAGATGATCAAAAAGTGACAAACATGGCCAAGTGTCCATGTTTAAAGGCTAATAATAGAAAATATATTCAGATTCAGCCTTAAGTCAGTAAGAATAAAATGCTAAGCTCATTCCCACCTTTCTAAAGGTATAAAGTGTATAAAATTATGATATAGTATGTGGGAGTTATGATACCGCAAAGTTTGGAAAAAATCAGGAAAATGTTAGAATTTTACTAAGGCATGAAGACAAGGGCATTTTTGTCATAATTGAATTTGACTAATCCAAATCAGGGATTTCAATCCCCTGATCGCGTATTTCCTGTGTGCGCATCTTAATTCGAGAAGAGAAGAAAAAGAAACGGGGAAAATATGAAAGTAAGGTCGAGAGATTGAAATCGAGACCCTCAATTGGTCTCCTCGGTTTGCGATTCAGAAACAAATGAGCGAGAGAGGAATAGATCGAGATGGAGTAGACGAGAATGCTGAGCAGATGCTGTTGCTGTTCAATTTCAGAAAAGAAAAGCCGCTGTTGGCGGTGGTGGTGCGACAGTACTGGCCGACAACGGCCATTGGTGGTCGGCGGTGGTGGGGATTTGGGGCTTGTGGTCCGATTTTGGAGCTAAAACAATTCCCAGACCTCTGATTTTACAATGTTGGGCAGAAATCACATGGTAAGAACCCAATTTTTGAAACCCTAGTTATTTGAAATAAGAAAATACCTAAAGCATGCTAGAATTGAAGTGGTTTTATTGCTTATGTCTCATTATAGTTCAAAAACCCCATGTAGGTCATATGTTTTGTTTCTTGGTAGGGGGTTCTTGATTGCATGCTTATAATTGTTTAATGGAATGAAGAATTGGTGCTTGAATATGGCGTAAAAACCTTGTTGGAAGTTTGAATTCTTGTCAATAATTAAGCTTCTTGAATTGGATAGGTTTGATTTGTCTTCAATGGTGAAGTTTTAGTGAAATTCTTATTAATATGATTGAAAAGATGAACTTGATAATTGGAATATGTTAGATACATTTATATGTAAAAAGAATGATGAAAACATCTTTCATAGAGTATGTTTATTTGTATTTGAAAGGAAAGGATGGTAAAGTGTTGGAATGGAATTGGGCATTCCAGCCCTTTTGGGACAATTTTTGGTATTTCACAATAATGACACAAATAGTTCATAGAATTCAATTTAAATGATTTTTATGAAATATTGGTGGTATATTGGAGTCAAGCAAATGAGAAATAACATGTTTTACAAGAATTTCTAGTTATGGAAACTTAATGATTGGGAATATCAAAAAAATATATAAAAGGGTAAAGTAAGGGATGTTATGACATCTAAACATTAAAGGGGACTTATAAAGAAGTAATAAAGTTGAATGTCATTAAAATAACTTTGTAGAATCCAAGAATTACATAATTAGTCAATTTTGGGACAAAAATGGTAAAAGTGTCGAAAATAATTATTATGCTTTAAGAAGCATACTTAATCATTGGAATGGAATTAGATAGTGTATAGAAAGAGTGCATGTATGATTTGAGAAAGATTATATGTTTAGTGTGTAGTATGTACTAACCTCCTAATAAATTAATAGAGGTTAAAAGGCGTTGGAAGCAAGTAGAGTCAAGAGCTAGTGGATATTTGTAGCTAGACATACCTAGCTACCGAGGTGAGTACATGAGGACTTTTCTGGGTACATAGCAACAAGTTTTGTTTTTATGCTAATTGTTTTACGATTAATAGTTTGACAAATGATTTTCAAAAGTTATATTAAAGGTTTCATGAATAAGGGTTTTCGAAGTGGTTTTCAAAGCTTGAATTATTAATTATTGATTTATATTGACTGATTGAAATGGTTTGCAAATGATTCTAAAGTTTAAAGTTTTAAAAGTTGTTTTATGCAAAGGTTGTTATGATTTCTATATGATTTAATGATGTTTATGATCGAGACCAACATGTAATGAAATGATAAATGAAATATGAACTAAATGTAAGAAATGTGAAAGACGTCCGGACAAGGATCTCACCCTAATGAGGGGACGTCAAAAGACACTACTAGGATGGTACCTCCCGTCGCGAAGTAGTTGTCTCAGCACGCCCTTATGGATAGATTTGTTGTATTCCATGAAGGGAAGAAAACTAGCACGCGCTCACGGATAGATTGGTTCTATTCCGGGGAGGGAAGATACGAGGAAACCCGTATGAAACCAAATAATAACAAATTAACCATGAATTACAGTTGGTCTATGTTTTGATAAGAAAGGGTTGAATTTATGTTTTCTCATGATAAAGTGAAAAACCTAATGTTTTTATGATGAAGTAATGACTTATGTTTTATGTTTATAGCAATGAACTTTTGTTTGAATGATAACTAATGATTATTGTTTTAATGATTATAGCAATGAACTTTTGTTTGATGTTTTGACGTTAAATTGGAGTTTGCAGGTTTTTGAAAAGAAAGGAAAGGTTTTATTATGTGATATTAACTAATGATATTCAAATTGATTTAAACTTGTTGAGTCTAAAACTCATGTATCTCACAAGACTTTTGTCTTACGTATGTTTGTTTTAAAATGCTATGTACTCAGGAACAGGATGTCTAGCATTGGATTAAAGGAGTGAAGAACTTAGAAGCTTTTGTGTGGATGGTAGATAGAAAAGATGATCAAGAAGATAGAGTTAATTAAATTGCGGTATAGTTTATTATTTAATTGAGAGACATTATGTTTATGGTTTAGAAATACCCTTGTAGTTATATCGTAAAGTTTGGTTATGTCCCGTATTGTTTTTGGGCTAATTTTTCTATTGTGTCGAGTCAGTATGGATTTTTTAGTATAGCCCAAAGGTCATGCCGAATTTTCGGTAGAAATGTTGGTTTAATACGGGACATAGCTTTGAGATGTTTTAAGGCTTTACTATGGTTGTTTTTTATATGAGTTTGTAACCCCCAATGTTGTCTAAATACTTTTAAACGTATTTGTTTTTATTGGGACCAAATGTTTTAAATGTTCACTTAAAGACTAAAAGAAAAATTTTTGAAAGAATGAAATTTTTATTCAAAGTGTTTTATAAACTTTTACACCAATTAAGGTGTATGAAAGATGGGGTGTTACATTCAATTAAGATATAATTGTTTATTTAATTAATTGTTAATTAATATTAGTTGAATTAATTAAATGAAACATTTTAAATTGTTTAAAATACATTTATTTATATTAGAATATTATATATATATATATATATATATATATATATATATATATATATATATATATATATATATATATATAAGAATTAATTAAAACAAAAACATTGGCCAAACAATGACTAGGCTCATCCACCATAATTCGTGTATGTGATTTGAAGGAGGGTTCTTATGGACCCAAATGAGGTTGGTTTTTAATTGGGTAATTATTTAAAGGATTAAAACTCAAACTAAACTAAAAACCTTTGTCTTATAGATGTCTGCTATAGTTCTTAACACAAACATTCCTCCTATTACTCATCCTCGTCTACTGCCATCTCGATCTAGTGAGATCGATAGCCTGACGTTTGCTGACATGTCCTTCGAACTCGAGAATTGTTTCAAGAGTGTCGGGGTACAAGCAAAGAGGGAATGTCTGTGTGTACACATAAAATCGTACATTGACAGATTGGGAAATCTTGGTGTCTATTTTCAAAGGAGTTAACCACTGATGTGGTGCTTAACTCGCTTCCTGGTTCATGTCATTAGGGCTTTAGGAAGTGTGACAAGAACCATCTCAACATGACCTTGATTGAGCTGCACGGTTTGCTGAAAATTGTTGAGGCTAGTTTAAAGCAACACCGTAGCTCAAGTTCCACCGCTCCTGTCTTGGCCATTCATCATCGTGATGCTAAGAAGAAGAAAGTTTCTCATGCTAATGGAAAGGGAAAGGCTAAGGTTGGACAATCCAACCAAAGCTTTAAGAGAAAAGCTAATTCTGACATAGCACCCACCATTTACCCGAATGAGGCCATATGGTTTTACTGCCAACTGTAGGGATATTGGAAATGTAGTTGTCCAATATGCCTAAGGATCTGAAGAAGATCCGGGTCATGGAGTTTGACACCTCAGGTATATCTGAACTCCATATCAACTTCTTGTTCTTTGTTTGAGTAAAGAATTCGAACAATGGAGGTTGTATTGAAATGTTAGAAGATGATTCAAGCAACAATCAACTAAACAATTATAATGAAGAATAGATGAGAAATGAGTAAACACGGTGTCGAATGCTTTGATATTACGTTTAGAGGTTTTACAATCTTGGTGTTAAAAACATACACTCGACCCAGATGATATCATTGATATTTATACATGATCAGTGATGTCAATATTACAAAAATGATACGTAGTACAAAAGGGAATATTCTATCTAGTACTATCCAATAACAATACAGCAACGTGTAACGCGTAGACTGACACATCAACGTGCTGTATGGATAAGGTTTGTTATTCAAGTTTTCGGATCCTTCGGTACAAGATCTTCGGATCTTTAGACACAAAAGTTTGACTCTTCGCATGACTAGGACTTCGGATGGATAGGTATATTTCATCACAAAATTAACTTCAATAATCTCCCCCTTTGTGAGAAGTGATGGCGTTTGTAAGCTTCAACCATGCACTTTCTAACGGCTATCCACCAGTTAAGATATTCTTTAATCTTTTTTTTATCACCCGTTGTATTGATCCGACATGAGTATGCACGAGCAACTGCGAGCTGTATTACTTCGGTAGGTAAAGACCCTTAAAGTCTACTTCGAAAAATTTTCTTACAGTTCGCCCATCTCGTCCCTTACCCTTGTTGACAATTCCCCATGGTTTGTCGAGAATCTCTCCATCTTCAAATGTTCCCAGATTTTTGACGACACAGATGGGAGGAGCTAGGGTATTACCGAAGCAATTTGTAATTTCAATATCAAACTCAGCAAGGCGTTGCAAGTTATGGTAGAAAAATCCATATATGTATGCCTTGTCCTTGGTGAGTATGGGCATAGTTGTGGCGGTATAAGCAGGAGGATCTCTTAGCAGTTCCAATACCTAAATGAAATCATGAGGATTCATGATTGGAAAATATGCTACTGAGAATCTTGATTCAACTTCATCTGATCCTCTAAGAATGAAGTATTCATATTCTGATGTGGTGTGAGTACCTTATACGGTGTTATGTGTTTGAGTGTCTTCTGAGACAATGAAAATTACATTTGTTAGCCATGGGGCTTGGTATGGTATTCTGAATGTGTGTATTTGGAGTTTGCGGGTCGGCATAGATTAGGCATGTGGCCGTCAGTGTGGTTCTCGAGCGGCAAGGTGTGGATTCTGGTGTGAAGGAGTCGTCATCGGGTGTTCCTGATCTTTATTCAAGGTTGGTAGTGAGATCTTTATGGGCTCGGGAATTTCAAACATGTAAGGATTTTAATAACCATGGATCGGTTTGAGGTTTTTGGCAAACGGTTAGGATAAGTAAGGAAAGTATTTTTGGGACGAAATCTCGTTAAGTGGGGGAGAGTTGTAAGACCCTAATCCTGAAAAATATAAGTTCATGGCTTAAATGGAATCAAGTTTGGAGATTTGTCTCAAGCTGGGTTAGCGACGCTATGCTCAAGGCATAGTGACACTAAGAGGACTTAATAGCGATGCTAAGGACTTGTGTTAGTGGCGCTATGCGGGTTGAGATTATGACTTGGCACGATCTCCAGTTAGCGATGTTTTAGGCCAAAACCCTAGATTTTGAGCTATCAACCATATATAAAGGTGTTATACCCTAGGGTAGCCACCATTCTTCAGTTTTCAGCTTCTAAAAACGTATTTTTATCTCTCTAGCCTCCTTGGAAGGGTTTTTGGTCTCTTTAGAAGGATTTTTGGAAGCTTTGATGGTGTAAGAAGGCTCTTGGTGGTGCTCAAAGGTGTTCTTCAAGTGGGAATCAGCAATGATCTGCATTTATGGACCTCTGTGAGTATAAAGTTCATTTATTTTTGTGTTTGCAAGATTGATCTAGTGATTTTGTTGGTAGAAATGGATAATTTGTCCCTTTTTGGCTTGGTCTTTGGAACTTGTTAGGAAAGTTTTGACTTGATGCTTCTTGTAGCATTTCTTGAGTCATTAAGTCTGTTTAGAGAGTGAGCTAAGCTCTCTTGGGTGTTTGTATGGTTGTTTGGTTAGTTTTTGGAGCTTTTGGTTGTTTGGTTGTTTACAATAATAGATACAAATCAATAGAAAGACGAAATAGCGGCATAAACAAACCAATAGCAATCCGAAAACCCTCGAAATCATAAACGATTGAAACCCTCGAAAATGACCAAATTGAACAAATTAAAACAAACTGAACACAGAAACAAACAAGAAAATCATACCCAAAAACAAATGATCGAATACAACTCTAATATCATGTAAACTAACAAACAATAGACAGAGAACGACTAGAGTTTCGAGAATTTCGAACATGTAAGGATTTGAATAACCATGGATCGGTTTGAGGTTTTTGGCACGCAGTTAGGGTAAGTAAGGAATGTATTTTGGGGACGAAATCCTGTTAAGTGGGGGAGAGTTATAAGACCCTAATCCCGGAAAGTATAAGTTCATGGCTTAAATGGAATCATGTTTGGAGATTTGTCTCAACCTGGGTTAGCGACGCTATGCTCAAGGCATAGCGACGCTAAGAGGACTTAATAGCGACGCTAAGGACTTGTGTTAGTGGCGCTATGAGGGCTGAGATTGTGGCTTGGCACGATGTCCAGTTAGCGACGCTAACTGCTGTTTTTTGGCCAAAACCCTAGATTTTGAGCTATAGGTCATATATATGAAGGTGTTATACCCTAAGGTAGCCGTCATTCTTCAGTTTTCAGCTTCTAAAAATGTATTTTTCTCTCTATAGCCTCCTTGGAAGGGCATAAACAAACCAATAGCAATCCGAAAACCCTCGAAATCAGAAACGATTGAAATCCTCGAAAATGACCAAATCGAACAAATCAAAACAAACTGAACACAGAAGCGAACAAGAAAATCATACCCAAAAACAAATGATCGAATACAACTCTTATACTATGCAAACTAACAAACAATAGACAGATAACGGCTAGAGTTTCATATTATTATCAAGAAAAGTACAAATACAATGAAAGGGAAAGACAAAATATATAGGAAAACTAATTAGGTTAAACCTAGCTAAAAAAGATAAACATAAAGTCCAGACTAAAAAAATCCAATAAACTTATTAGGCTAACAATATTCACAAATTATTTTGATATTATATTGTTGCAATATGAACTTGAGTGATCAACGAATCGAATTGTGAACATTGATAGCTTTACTCCGAGATCTATATATCTTCCCCACACAAATTTTCCCGATAATAACATGAGTAAGGTGCACAAACCGGATTTTTTTTCAAAACCGGATCGGATTTGGTCAATAAAGTCAAAACCGGATTGGGTCAAGACCGGATCAATTTGAAACCGGTTTTTACCAAAAATTATCCTCAGGATCGGATTGGTTAACGTGGTCAAAACCGGTTTTACATACCGATTCGGCCAAAACCGGTTTTAAATTTTATATATCCAACCCGGTTCGAACCGGATCGGATTCGGATCCGGATCATGAACCGGTTTTTTTGTGCACCTCTAAACATGAGTCTAACAAACTCTGGGCCGATAAACATCTTCAAAGCCTATAAATAATAAAATAAAGAACTTTTCAAGTGATTTACAAATCATCCCCCATCGGGCTATTAACAAGATAAATAAACTCATTAAACTCTTCCACTATAAGACTATTAAGTCCAAACACTATTGACAAGTAGATTAAACCCAACACTTTCATTTTGAAAGAGCGATTAGGCTTGCTATGTTTTTTTTTTTGAATAAAAATTTGTTCAGATAAATAAGTAGTATCAAAGTACAATTAGTTGGTAAATATAATTTTAAAGCATAACATTTCGGTAAAAACTCCCATCCTACGTGTTTAAAAAGTTACAACTTTTGTCAAATTGACAACAGTCCATGTCTTCAGTTCAATACATGACAACCTCACTATAATTTAATATGGTATGTTCTTCATAAGCCTTAACAAAATGGTAGAAAGTTATTGAAGAACAAAAACACCAAAATAAAGTCGAACTTGTTTATCTTTTAAACAACCCTTTCTTACAAACAAGCCACTTCCCTATCTACATAATTATAAATAAATAAATAAATAAATAAAAAACTTGCAACAGGTGTCAAATATTGCGTTCATGCGGTTCCAGCCATGGAAATCCAAGAAAGTCAAACACTTCCTTTTCTGAGTTAAACTTCAAACTTGTGCTACCACTAACCTGCATAAAAAATACCACCCATATCATCAGAACAATGTACTTGGAAAAAACTATGAATACATAGCATCAAACTTCCAATTTTATTGTTATCAGCATGTTACTATCCATTTATAGCATTGAAAATTGGTTTGTAATTGGATGACATTTGGTATGATTAGTTGTACTGTAACAGAAAGAAATAAAAGTAGGATGCTATAATAAACTAATGAATGAAACTACATTGTTATAACCCAAGGAATAAACCAAAGTTTTTACCCTTTTTCCTCCAGAGCCATGAGTTGCAGGGAAGAGCCCTGTATCATCTAATCGGAACCCTTTTGTTTCTGCAAGTATTCTCAGCCTGCATTCAGTTTCTAATTCTAATCAATTCAAGACACCTTCCATTTATTCTTGTTATAACATCCTACTTTTATCCGATTGCTATAATAGGTAAAAATTTGAAAGTATGATGCTCTAATAAGAAATAGTCGTAAAGTACAAAACATTATCAAGTAAATAAAATGAAGGTACCTTCTGTTTAACACATCATTTCCGGTCCATGCAATTAGGCCAAATGGATATATATCTTTTGGGTATACCTACAAAATAAAAAGGTACTTATAATCTATATATGATTCATTTAATAAAAGGACAGCCATATTATTTAATTAACAATTGGGTGGTAATTAATACCTTCAAATCAATGCGATGCCGCAGCTCACGGCCAGGATATGTGCAAAGACCAAAGTATGTATCAACCCCGGAATCAGTACCCTGACAAAAAAAAAAAAAAAAAAAAAAAAACAAGAAAATACTTACACAAAAGTCATGAAGAAAATGATGAATTCAGTCAAAGTACTCTGCAGATTCACTTCAGTAAGCATTTGCAGCCAAATACGGGATTGGAATGGAATTGGATTCCGATTCCGGCGAACCAAATGGCCCCTTGGTTTCCATTCTGGTGATTCAAATTTAAACTGATGAAGAATAAAAAAATTTCCAAAAACTGTTACCTGCTCACTATGTATACTGAAAACCAAATCCTCTCTCAAAAAGTTGATGTTTTTCAAATGATTTACGTACTTGGGTAAAAAACCTACATGGCTGTAAAACAAAATCTAATTAGTGGATTTATATTGTAAATATTAAGTCTTAAGTAAGAGTAATATTTGCATATTAACTTGTAAATATTATTGGTGTAAATATATTTATTACCTTTTTCCATCAGGATGTGTAATCACAATATCCATATCCCCACAACTAGCCTTTCCACGTCTGAAGGATCCTCCACACACAACACTCACCTGCAGTGTAATTTTACACATATCTAAAATAAAATAAAATAAACAAATAAATAAACACCAGTAAAATTCATTAATAAATCAACTGGGGTAATCATATGTGATTACTGTTCAGTTTACGATTCTGGAATACTTGTGATTTTGTTGTCCACCAAGTTATGTAATCTTATTTGAACATCTATATTCTTTTTCTTGTTTTGATTTTTGCTTTATTTTTAATTGCTAGTATGATTTTGTAATTTATTTGAACAATTAAAAAACAAAAAGATTGGGTACTTACTCCAGGTAAAACATCTTGTCCAGCTTTCTGTAGCAAGCATTCCATCTCTTTTACCTATATTTCATTATTTCATAAAAACTTATTAAACGAGTGTTGAAATATGATGCGTTTTATTTAGGATAAAATTAAAAGCAAGACCTCATCACGCGGTATCCTTGTTTTGATATCATCAAAATATTTCAACCCTAATCGCTGTGATTTTGTCAATGTCTCATCACTTTTTAAATCCTCAAGACTTCTGTGTCCTTTTTCATACAATTTCAATGCAGTTGCTGGACCAATCCCCCATACTTCCCCAAACAAGCTAATTGTCCGTACCTGGAACAAGTATAAAAAATGAAACAAGTAAAATTTGCATGAACAATTATTTTTAAGATTTTATAATGGCTATTGAATATGAAGTAACTTTAATAGTTTCCATTTCATTTCATAAAGTATATATGCTTAAACTTGGTGCATACGTTTGGATTCGTATTGTTTTTTTTACTTTGTAAGAGTAACTTCTTATTGTAAAAAGTGAAACTAAGACCAATTAAGACAACACTATGCAAAAACAGAAAATGAAATGAAGAAATTTTCAGCACCTTTTCATCACTCTCAAAGTGTTCCAACTTGGACAATTTCCCAGTCGTCACGATCTCATTTATCTATAATAAACCAGCATTGTAAATAGAATGAAGATATTATTAAATAAAAAGAATTGCCAATTCTGACTTGCAAAAAAAAAAAAAAAAAAAAACGAAGGCTATGCATATTGGGGATAGAAATTGAAAGAAAATGCAATGTCTGAGAGATTTGACTTACATGATCCTGCATTGACTTCCCAATAGCAGGCAAGTGTTTGACTTGGTCAACACTTTCAATTTTAAATGGCAACCTTTCAACAACTGGAATTGCCTTGTAATAGCTGAAGGACCGCCGATCATCACCCAAAGCTAAGAAATTTCATCACATCACAAAACACGGGATAATGACTTAAAAGGGTAACGAAGTTTTAAAAATGTACAAAAAACACCATTAAACTTTCATTTGTGCACAAAACACCATCAAAATATACATTTTGTACACATTATGCCCTCAAAGTATACATTTTGTACACATTACACCATCAAAGTTGACCGGCTAATGCCCGATAGACCCAAGGTCAAATGTGAACAAAACTGATAACTTTGATGGTGTAATATGTACAAAATGTATACTTTGATGGTGTTTTGTGCACAAATGAAAGTTTAATGGTGTTTTTTATACATTCTTAAAACTTCGTTACCCTTTTAAGTCGTTATCCCGACAAAACACATCCAAACTAGTAACCACTAACAGCAATAATGCATAAAAAGAAAAAGGCCAAAAGGGCAAATTACCTCGATATATATTGATCAGTTTGCCAAACATTTCCGTGATATTTCTATTTAAATCAGGAGGGTGATATGGCATGGAAGCATCTGGTGCACTCACCTGAATAACAAACATAAAGCATGTAATTTTACAAAACATCTTGAATTCATAGAACCAATAGGTCTTACTCTTACATCAGATGTGACATGGCTTTCTGAGTCATTTAATGATTTTTCCTTCATTTCTGTAATGGAACTTTCTGAGTTTTTTGGTGAGGATTTCAGTTTTTTAATGGGGTGTAACTGACTGTCACTGGATTCTTTCACATCAACAGGTTTAGGAGAGTTCTCATTAGATGACTTTTTTGGGGAATTTTGTGATGAATCCAAATGTATAGTGAATGATTCATCACTAACTTTCTTTCCTAGCCTCAAGCTTTCTTCCAACCACTGATAAAGAAGAATGGTCTGCAAAATATCATAAACACATGTCATTATTCAATATAATATTAGTAAAAAGGACCAACATAGCCCATGGTAGTCATCGTATGATGTTTTCAATTTCCCCCAAATTTCAAGATTTCTACGTTTTACTTTATGTTGTTTTTTCATTAAATCAAGGATTTCTTTCGATTATGACCTAGTTGGGTAGGGGATTTCACTAAAGATGTATTTTCAGTATGATTTCGGATTTCCAGTTTTTAGCAAACAATATTCCAATTTGCGTCCTTCCTACATCATGAAGAGTGATAATTAACATTAATTCATGAATTTTTTTACGAAGAAAACGAAAGAGATTAGTGTACTTGGTTGCTGAAAATTAGCAATAGGTCATGAACGGTGTACCAATTTGAAGCGCTGTAATAGTTTCTGGCCAAATTTCTTGCGAAGTGAGTCGGAGTTGACCGCAAAAACGTGAGTCACATTCCGAGACAACCTTTCTTCTTCTACGATTGCTCCCATCTGCACTAGCTTTTCCTTCCATATCTTCACGAGAAACTCAGTTATAATGATATGTATACCGCCTAATATATATTTAAACAGTAAAGAGAGAAAATCGAAACCTCTAAACGACGTCTCTGGACATCGCTGTCGACGAGGAAGACGACCATTCCGGAGAAGATTCCATTAGGATCCGACGGTGGAGAACGCTTCTTGCTCGCCTTTGGCGCCATATTCTTACGGCTTGCTTCGTGTCTGCTTTGAATCCCGTAATAAATCCAGAAGAATCCAACTTGACTGAGGTTTAGTTTTAGACTTTAGACCGTGAAGGTAGTTGTTATCAGGTGACATCTGTCCTCATGTTCTTCTTGTGCCCTTGGCCTTGTGGGCATAAAGGAGTTCGAGTTTAGGTCCTTGTTTGTCACAAAGGTCCCTTATAATAGGGTTATTGACCTAAAGGCCCTACGAAGTATTCTAAAATATTTTAAAAGGTCCTTAAACTTAAATGTCGTCCTTTGAAGACATTAAACTCAAAAATTAACTGTGAACTTAGTCACTTGTTTACAAATTCACCGGTTATCCGGTTAAAAAATTAAATTTAATTTAAATTAAATTTAATAACATACCATGTTGACACGTCACTTGAATAGGTCATCCACATACAAGAAATTCTCAATAGAGTTAATCTACCCCAAATTACGTATGTAATACACCACACATATCAACTACATAACCACAAAGTTGCGAATTTAATCAATATATACACTTGAAACCTGAGATTGGTGCGGGAAAAGAGGTACGCGACGGCCATGGACGAAGAATCGGTGATCTAACTCGTCTTCTCCCATGAAGAAATCATCATCCAGAGTCCCGACGCGGGTGAGCTGGAGGAAGGGCTACGGCGGTGGCGGTTTCTGGTGGTGATCACGGTGATAGGGGAAGTGGGAGAGGGAGGTGAGTGAAATCGTGTGGCTTTGCTTTATGGGCACTCGAATCGTATCAAAGTAAGGCCCTGTTTCGTTTTGACCTAATTATAACAAGACATGACTTAATCCATTTAAATCAAGTATCTTTGAAATCGAAAAGTCAAACCGAGGACTTCTCAAATGTGTATTTCATGTGAAATGTGTTTCTAAATTAACATCAAGATTGCTAATTGTGTCATTTGTTATGAACTTCATCAAGGATTTGGTTAGTTTTCAGCAATACTAAAAAACAGAGGTTCAAATTTCTGATTTAAAAATCATCTTCTTTAACCTAAAAAGTCGATACGATCGGTTCTTGATAGTGTTTATTTTGCAGATACCTCTCAACCCCTAAAGGAATGCAGTCCGACATATTCATGTTTTTCGATTTCAAGATATGGGTTTGGTCTTGTACCTGCAATTTGTGCACTCACCGGAGTGGTTGTGACGTGCACCATGAAGCTCGAAAGGCCCCGTTTAAGACCTTTGAAGGTGCCTCTTTTGGAGTAGCTCGCACAATTTTCATTCTTTTGTTTCTGAAGGCGATTCAAGTTATGATTTTGTGTCGATTGGATTGAAATTGGAAGGTGAAAAGCGCAAGCTACTTCCGGATAAAGAAACTCATCACTGGCAAAGGTCTGACGCAGCGCCAGACGACGGCGCTTCACGACTTCCTAGAGATGGTATCCGAGACACTGGACGAGCTCCACGATGTAATCAAAGACCTCGAAGAGTATTAAACCAAGAGATCGCTCAGGCAGCATACCGACGACCTCAAGACCCTAATAAGCTCCGCCATCACCAACCAGGAAACTTGTCTCGACGGCTTCTCCCACGACGGTGCAGACAAGAAAGTCCGTAAAGTGCTAGAAGAAATCGAGGAGAGAGCGGAGAAGATGTGTAGCAATGCATTGTCAATGTTTTGTAATTCCATGTCAGCTTTTTCACCGGCTCAACCAGTAACCCTTCCAAAAAGGACTAAATAGACACGAGTTTTTTAACTTTAATGGCTTCAAACAACGAAAATAAAGTTAAGGGACCTTTTAAAATATTTTTAGATACTTTGTTGGGCCATTAGGTCAATAACCCCTTATAATATGAAGTATGAATAAAACAGTCCCCCCCCCCCCCCTCTCTCCCAGTAGGGATGGCAAAAATACCCGAACCCGAAACATTTAGGATGGGTTTTGAACCGGGTTAATGGTTATGGGACCGGGTATGAGATTTTTTTAGAAAAACTCCATGGGTATGGGATGGTTTTGGCATTGAGGTGATACTCGTCCGATTACCCGATCCCATATACCCGACCCCGAACCATATATTTTTATATACTTATAATTTTATTGTTTATATATGAGATTGCAAATCTATATTTTGATACTATATACGATTATTATTATGTGATTACTATTTATAATTTCTACCATTATCTAAGTATTACTTATCGAAAATTCTATATAGTATATTTTATATGATATATAGTTTTCCAATTCATGTGTCCCTCCTTCAACTCATCTACTCGTTACTATACATGCATCTCCATTGATGGTATCTCATTCTTCTATTAGTTATCATGTATCGCCACTTTCTTTCTTCTTATTAAGCATCGATTTCCTTCTTATTAAGATGCACATTTAATAGATATTAAACTTGTTAATGTTCTTAGAAATTGGAATTATTAAAAAATTCAAAGTAATTATTTGGATGAGGTTGTGATCAGGTTTTTATAATGGAAATTCCAACGGGTAAATTTCAACATATTATTATCATAGATTGGAACACTAGATATCTTGGATATAACCACGAACTCGATGGTTATTTACTGATCGGGTACCATGTGGGACAAAACCGGGTTTGGGATGCGGTTTTATAATGGGGTATGAGAATGTGATCACCAATACTCGTCTCATTCCCATCCCTACCCCGACCCCTCTTTTGTGGCTATGGAAGCCTTCTACAATTCTACCTTGAAAATGTCAAAAGTTACATAAAAATGAGGGGTGATTTTGAAAAAGAAAAACATTACTTCACATAAAACCATAAACCAAATGGTGTGAGTTTCATTTTAAGATAACCTAAAATCATGTGATAATATGTAAAATGGTAAAACTAAAAAGTTGAACCAGTGGGTAAAATTCGAAATAGTCAAAAAAAAATGTATAAGCATTAAAATTTACAAACTTAATGATTTTTTTGACATTATCTCTTTAAGTAATTACCTTCTAACTTCAAATATGGTGTTTGGGTTAATTATCAAAAATTACTTTGTGGTGATATTTTTTAAGAGTATGTGTTCAAAATTCACCTTTTAATATTCATTATCATTTGGTAATTTTATTTATTAGACAACTATTTTTAATATAGACTTGAATTTATAGAATATATTATCAAATAATTCAGAACACTAGAGTAATGAAGAAACTAAAACGAGTGCAATTACTTCTTTGAAAAATGCTTGAAAATATATGAACAAACAATAAAAATACAGAAAAAACTAAATAAATACAAAAAGAAGCTTTAAGAATCAAATAATTATGATGTAAACTGTCAAAAACCTATTTTGTATAAGCGTTCTCTCTCTCTCTCTCTCTCTCTCTCTCTCTCTCTCTCTCTCTCTCTCACACACACACATATATGTGAGCATAGAGTAAATGATTAAAATTATGCCATGATGCACCATACTTGGACTTATATAGCTCCTCTAGCTATTATATTAACTTCAGTCCACAACTTCTATGCATTGTTGCTTTTAACCCTTTATCTTCTCTCTCTCTCTCTCATATATCATATATGTGAGCATAGAGTAAATGATTAAAATTATGCCATGATGCACCATACTTGGACTTATATAGCTCCTCTAGTTATTATATTAACTTTAGTCCACAACTTCTATGCATTGTTGCTTTTAACCCTTTATCTTCCAACCTCTTCTTTTTAGCACTAAGTTCAAGAATGCGTCCTTGAGTCCATAAGTCCAATCCATGGTCACTTTATCACTAGTTGAAAGGGTTCGCTACAACACAAACAAATTAAGTTATAAACCCAACAATATTAACACACATTCCAAGTTAAGATTGATCACATAAGGTATACGTTTGAATACTCTCCATCGATCTTAATACTAGAATAGGTCTAATAGATTCGAATTTTTACACAAGTAATTATGTCACACCCTATTTTGGGACTGGGTAAAAACATCTACAATCAGCTCATATAAAAGTGTTTTCACAACTCTTACCATGTTATCTAAAACTTTCTCTCTTACTAGATGTACATCGATTTATACATATTTGGTCTGTTTAAGTAGCTTGGATTCAAGGAAAGCTAAATCGTTGAACAGTTATCACTTAAAATGTCAACAATTAATTGACGATCAACATATATATTCTTTAAGAGTTTTATAACCCACAAAACTTCACATATAACGAATGCCAATGTACGATACTCAGATTTAGTAGATGAATGTAAGATATTGTGGCTTGTTTCTTGTTGTTCCAACAAATTAACGATTCTTTAATGAACAAACAAACTCCATAGATAGATCTCCTAATGCTATCACACTTTCACCAGTCACCATCCACATGACGCACCAAACTTTGAAATTGTGATTCCTTTTCTAAGATTTAAATTCAAGTACCTTAGAACTCCAGTGAGAAATTTTAATTCAGGTTTATGAGAAGCATGCATGAACTAGCTTAAATTTTAAATAGAAAATGAGATATGTAGTTGAGTAATAGTCAAATCGATATGTTTATCAATTAACTTCCAATAACTATTAAAATCACTTATCAAACTATCATCAACATCAGTGTCCTCGTTGTTAACAATAATGGACATATTCGAAGGAGTGTTCATAGGTTTACCAAAGCAATCCACATTCATGCAATAATTCTAAAGTATATTTTATTTGATAGATAGACACTCCAATCTTTGTATTGATAATTTATATTCCAAGATTACTTTAGAACACCCACATATTTGGTTAAAAATTGTATTTAAAAATTCTTTTACCTTATTTATTTCTAGTATAAAATTACATGTCAAAATAATATCATTCACATATACAAGTAATGCAACAACAAAAAATCCTTTTTGTTAGGGTAAATAGCGAGTAGTCATTCTAATTTTGACAAAAAATCAAACTCAACTAGAAAGGCGGTTAATTTCTCATTCTACTTTATAGGAGCTTCTTTGAGATCATATAATATGCGGTTTGATGAATAATACATGTATACTTAGAAAATTTACTCATATTGTTATTTGTAAATTGGTTCCATTATTAGACCTACAAATTTTAACATGTTCACCAAACTGTTTTTTTAAGATTGTAAAAAAATTTAATGTATTGAAAATCTCACTTTTACTTTTTAACAAAACAATATCCATGCATATATGGTAATGTCATCCACAATGGTTAAAAAGAACATGAATCATTCAGTGGTAGTAATCATATATGGACCTCATACATCTACATAAATCTCCTAACTCGGCAGTCTTATGATCACTAAGAGGAAAAGGGCATAGGTTTGTTTCACCCTGTGGCACGTAGTGATCTTAACAAAGAACTTATAAGCATGTGTTAGTGTTTGACGTTCTTATTCGATTTAGAGAATACTTTTGACATTTTAAATAAAATATTGTAGATAAATAATTATAGTTTATGTATTTCCATTGCCAACAACATGTGGAGGTGTTGTATTGGTGTGGAAAATTCTAGATTTTCAAAAAAAAAACAATACGTAAAGGTTAAAGTAGGTTATGAAATCATTGACAAGGTGTTTTTGTTGAAACTAATAGCGTGTTTGGTTTGTGGCTTCTGTCAAAATCCAATAGAATTGAAATTTGAGATTTCATTCCATGGTGTGTTCGGTTGCCAAATAGGATTCATAAAGTAGAACCTCCAATATGTTGAATTAAGTCATGTCTGATATATTGTTGCAGATTCCGTATGTATAGGTGAGTAAAATAACTTGACATTTCCTGCTGATGGAAATGGCACATGGAATGTGATATATAAGGCATGAGAAAAAAACTTGTGTATGTCTTTTACCCGCTTCAATTGAAAAAAATAAAGAGAGTTTCATATAGTTTATCTAGGTTTATGAAAGCAGCTACTAATAGATTGAATTCAAGCTTACAAAATATATTCGATTCTTATTTATTCTACCAAGCTTTTATCTTATGATGTTGCTACATTTTCTTATTCATGATCACGTTTGTTTATTGAAATGAACAGAATGTGGGCATGTGGCAACCATGTTCTAAAGACTAATTGACATTAGCCTCTTCTTATGAGCCTTAGAATGTGCTCCTCGAGTGGTTTCTCATGTTCTCTTTACCATCAAGCTCGGGGGTTTGACCCCAAAAACTCTCTTTTAATTTCTGTCTATTTTAATAATTGAGCCATTTATTTTTTTCCATAGCAACATCGATAAGCATATCTTTTGATTGCAATTGTTTGCTAACTAAATTAACTGTATATAAAATTTCGTACCAAATAACTAGTGCCATTATAAATTCATAAATTCAAAGTCACCAAGTTCATTTTGTGCTAAAGATTTAGCTTCACTTCTTCTTTTTGGATCATTATCATTTTCAGCTACTTGAAGTAAAGCTTCTTGTACATCTAAAATTTGAAATCTTATAGCTTTAACACTATCGACACGACTTTCCCAACGTGTGGATGACAAAGATTTAAGAGTTAATCATTTCACATTATTTTTAAAATATCCCATCTCTTAGTGGAATTTGCAAATATTGTATAAATACGTTGTATAGTTCCAAAAAAATCTTTTGCTTTACCACACGTATTAGCCATATCACACAATGTTAAATTCAAACTATGACAACCACAAGGAGTATAAAAAGCTCTAGAATTTATATATTTGAGTTTTTTTTGCACTCCTTGATGTTTCCCTTTCATATTTGATCCATTATCATAACCTTATCCACGCACGTTATTAATATCAAGTTCAAGCAAATGCAATTCATTTTGTAAAACATCAAAAAGTGTTAGTTCTATATGCCCAAGGATGATCATAAAATGATATTACTAATAATACATGATCCTATAGGGTCACACCAACAACAAGTTTGACACCGATTGATCATTTAGAATGTTAAATTTGATTTAACATCAAATGATACTAAACTTGCAATTTAATCTTGTAGGTTATTATTATTTGAGGTAAATAATAATAAGTACAAAATTAAAAGGTTGATTAGTAATTCATATGTGATGAATTAATTAAGTAACAATTAAATTGTTTAAATTGTTAAACGATTTAATTGATTTATAAGTAAGCCTTTTATTTAATTTAATTAGTAAATTAAATAAAAAATATATATATATATATTGTTATATATATATATATATGTATATATATATATATATATATATATATATATAATTATACAATTAAGATTGTATATTTAGATGGTTTATTTATATATTTGATTATGGGTTAAATGTTATTCCATTAAAGAAATGAGAAGATGTATTATTTATAAACTTATAATTATCTAAGTTTTATAAATAATAACAACCCACTAGCACTTCATTAGTAATCATATAACTAGCCATATTGGAAGGAAAAGAATGCATTAAGAACTTAAAAGAAAAGGAAGATGCCTTGTGTCTTCTAGCTTTTGATTATAGAAATCAAATGGATCTTTCTTTTAAGCTAGTTGCATGTGCTTCTCTTTTGCTTTATGGGTGATATAGTGAACGATTTTGAGGGTGTCTAAATGATCATTCTTGCTTCAAAAATCAGCCAAAGAAACTCTCTAATAGCTCTCTTGATAGTTAGCAAAAATTGGTTTTTGGTTTCACAAGAAAAAGAGTTCTAACTTGCAAGTTGTGGAACTAGCATTCAAGGGTGTTCAAGCTTGTGGTGGATCAACTATAGAGGGATTCTAATTTGATTCCTAGCTATCAAAATCATCCAAACCAAACCCAAGAACAAAGGTTATGATCTTGAACTTAAACTATGTTTGTTCTTCATCTTATCTCTACATGCATGTAGCATGATCCTCTTGAAAATGGAATTTGTGTTCATGATTTTATGCTTCCGTTGCAAACTCTTGTTTTTGAAACTAACTACATGAACCGTGATTTCCAACAATTGGTATCAGAGCCATGGCTATATTGCATGTTTAGATAATAAGTTTATTTGGATAAACTTGGTTTTTGGAAGCCATGAATGTTCATCTTCTTAAGTGAAAGTTTCATGCATGCCTTCTTTGGCAACATGCAAATATATTATCTATGATTTTATGTAACCAACTATAGTTTATGTATGCATGCATTTGGTTACATAGATGTTGCCTTAGAAAAACAAAGTGTTGATTTTCTTATGATTTTATGTGATAAAATGGTGCATAAACAAGCCAAGGACCATATGATGCATGTTTTGTGTTTGTATTCAATTTGGTTGTAATCTATTCTTTTATTCAAATGGTTTGTAATAATAATTAGTTATTTACTTCTTTTATTCATTTTGTAATTGTTAGAATAGTTGTATTTTATTTCATTCACAAAATGTAACAAGAGAAGGAAGAAAGAAAAGATTGCACCCAACAGCAGCACTTTCTGAAGAGCTGCTGTCCAGATTTCAAAATTGTTTTGGAAGTGTTTTATAAATTCATATCTTGATCATTTGGTGATATACTTGTTGGTAACTTTAATATCTAGTATATACATTAAGTTTCAACAAGTATTAGCATCAAAATGGCCAAGAATGAATTGAAAAAATGCAACAAAATCACAAAAACTTCCCTGCTGCCCTTGTTCCTGTCGCAACTATTGAGGAGGGGAAAGAAAAATCACAAGTTTTTCCATGGTGTCAATAAATGATGGTTCAAGTGTCATTTGGTGATATAAAAAGCTTGGCAAAATTGTAGCCAAATCGGAGATCATTTGGTTGAGTTTTTGTCACCTTTTTGTCCCTAGGTTTGGACTTGATATTTCATAATCATCAAGGAGTTTGTATTTTCAAAAGTTGACATTTAAAACATAAGATGTGATAAAATGGGTTTTATTAAAATGGGTTTTGTTTAAAACCTATTAAGTCAAGTTTTGAAAATGATTGTAACAAGATATAAAATGGAGATTTTATAAACTCTTACAAACTCCAAACCTAAATAATAATGGTAATTATTTAGGATTATAAATTGGTTCTTATATATGTGATCAAACTCAAACTTAATATAGGATATTAATTGTAATCTTGACCACAAACAAAGAATCAATAAAATGGAGATTTTATGATTTAGGAACAAATTAACAAAATAAGATTTAATGGTACCATGTTCATTGGATGCATGCAATTTACATGATACCATATGTTTTTCAAAATTAGAATTGTAAAACATTCAAATCCCTTATGAAATACGAATCTATGCCGTCCTTCTTAAAGACACTCATGTATCACTTGTATTTCCTTGTGGGATAAAGGATACCTAACCACTTGGAGTCTTCTTGTGACACAAGAAGTAGTTTTGCAATATTGATGGGATAAAGGACACCTAACCATCAATAGTTGACAAAACTACACGTCCGTTTAAGTAGGATGATTCGTTTGGAAATCTCTTGTGATAAAGGTCACCTAAGCATTAGAAATCCAAGGCATAGATGGGATCAAACATGCCAAACTTATAAATGTTATAATGGGATCCCATAACTCTAGAAATTATATTTGGATATAATTGGTAAACCGTTACCTACCTTGTTGATTTGAATAGGCGGGATAAAGGATACGTAACCACTTATTCGTGATGCAACTTGGATTCTAGACCTTAATTAATTAAAGTTTATGAAACATGAAAGGGTATTAATTATTAAGGACTTAATATCATAATTTACTAAATAGAACCTTGTTAAAATTTTGTAGATGGCACCAAACAACACACACTCGGCTCCTAACAAAACCTCACTACGGTCTCTCCTTGAAGGAGAAAAACTTAACCATACCAACTTCTTGGATTGGCACCGTAGTGTGAGAATTGTTCTCAAACAAGAAAAGAAAGAATATGTTCTCAATGAACCACTTCCAGAAGAGCCCCCTGCCATTCCTAAGCCCGCACACGATGCATGGCTTAAAAAGATGGATGATTCCATCGATGCATCATGCCTTATGTTGGCAACCATGATTCCTGACCTTCAGAAGGATTTGGAGAATCATTCAGCCTATGACATGATTCATCAACTAAAGGAAATGTTCCAACAACTTGCAAGAACGGAAAGGTTCGAAACTGTTTGGGCTTTCCATGCTTACAAGATGGAGGATGGGCAGTCGGTAAGTTCTTATGTGCTCAAAATGAAGAGTCACATTGATCATTTGGCATGTCTTGGAGTTGTGATGCCCGAAGAGCTAGCAACGGATATGATCCTTAACTCCTTAACAAAGTCCTTTGATCCTTTTGTCATGAATTTTAACATGAATGGTTTAAACAAGACTATCCCGGAATTACATGGGATGCTAATTACCGGGGAAAAGAATCTGCCTAAGAAAACCACTCAAGTTCTCATGATCAAGGAAGGTGGAACAAAGAGAACTAGACCAGAACACCCCACCAACTCCAAGGGCAAAGGGAAAGCAAAAGCTTTCAAAGGTAAGGGCAAGAAAGTTGTCCAACCTTCCCATCCGCCCAAGAAGAAGGCAAAGGTTGCCAAAGAAGACACATGCTTTGAATGTGGCAAAGCTGGGCATTGGAAGAGAAATTGCCCTACGTATCTTGCGGAGTTGAAGAAGAAGAAGGCCGGTGAAGGCACTTCAGGTATCTATGTGATAGATCTAGAACTTTATAATTTATCTCCTAACACATGGGTATTTGATACTGGTTGTGGAACTCACATATGTAATATGTTGCATGGGTTCAAAAGGAGTAGGCAACTGAAGGCAAATGAGGTAGTACTTCGGGTTGGAAACAATGCAAGGGTTGCGGTGGATTCAATTGGAAGTTTTAATTTATTACTACCTAATGGTTTGTGTGTGACATTGTTGAATGTTTACTATGTTCCTAGCTTGACTAGGAATATTATTTCGGTTGCTAAATTAAGACAATGTGGATTTGATCTTTCCTTTAATAATGATGATATTTGTGTTTACAAAAATAATGTATTCTATTTTGAGGCTAGGCCTTTAAATGGAATTTATGAAGTAAACCTTGATGAAAAGACTAACAATGGCTCTTTATACCACACTTTCACCAAGAAACCCAAATTTGATTTGAGTCAAACCTATCTATGGCATTGTCGCCTTGGACATATAAACAAGAATCGCATATCCCAACTTCAAAAGAGTGGACTTTTGAAGGCAAATGAGAATGACTCATTTGATATATGTGAATCTTGTTTACATGGCAAGATGACTAAAGCTCCTTTCTCTGGAACCAATGAGAGAGCAAAGGACTTGTTAGGAATCATACATACGGATGTATGTGGTCCTTTCAAGCCAATGACTAGATATGGTGAAAGATATTTCATCACCTTCACTGACGACTTTAGTCGTTTTGGATATGTTTATTTAATTAAACATAAGCATGAGGCGTTTGAAATGTTCAAAACGTTTCAAAGTGAAGTGGAAAATCAACTCAACAAAACAATTAAAGTTCTTCGTTCTGATAGAGGAGGTGAGTACTTAAGTACAAACTTTATGGATCATCTTAAGACTTGTGGAATTGTTTCACAACTTACTCCACCTGGAACACCACAACATAATGGTGTGTCTGAGAGGCGGAACCGAACACTATTGGATATGGTTCGATCCATGATGAGTAAAAGTACTCTACCTTTATCATTTTGGGGTTATGTTATACAAACAGCTGCTCGTCTCCTAAACATGGCACCTACTAAGAAGGTAGATAAAACGCCTTATGAGATATGGCATGGAAGGGTTCCATCTTTATCCTATCTAAAGGTATGGGGTTGTGAAACTTATGTTAGACAAGAAGCTTCAAACAAATTAGAACCCCGTTCAACTAAATGTATCTTTGTAGGGTATCCGAAAGATTGTCTTGGATACTATTTCTACAATCCCATCGAGAATAAGATATTTATTTCTCGAAAAGCTGAATTCCTAGAAAACACGTTTCTGACGGAAGAGGCTAGTGGGAGGTTTGTGGAACTTGAGGAACTTCAGGAACCACAACCTGATACACAAGAAGTTGAATCTAGCATTCAACAAGAAATTGTTGAACCTGAACAAACAGTTGATCAGGAACAAATTGTAACACAAAGTGTTCGCAAATCTGGTAGGGTTCGAATTGAACCAGAAAGGTATGGTTACCTTTTGATGGAAGAGGAATGTTATACGATAGATTCTGATGAACCCGTCAACTATCAGAGTGCAATATCAGATCCTGAATCTGATAAATGGCTTGAGGCCATGAACACTGAGATGCAATCCATGCACGATAATCAAGTTTGGAACTTGGTTAATCTTCCCACCAATTGTAAGACTGTTGGGAACAAATGGGTTTTCAAGAAGAAAATCGACGTGGATGGAAATGTTCACACTTTTAAGGCTAGACTTGTCGCTAAAGGATACTCACAGACTCATGGTATTGACTATGATGAGACCTTTTCTCCAGTGGCAATGATCAAGTCGATTAGGATACTTTTTGCCATAGCCGCATACTATGATTATGAGATATGGCAAATGGATGTCAAGACCGCTTTCCTTAATGGATACTTATTGGAAGATGTCTATATGGAACAACCTGAAGGTTTTGTCGATCCCAAGCATCCAAACAAAGTGTGCAAGCTTAAAAGATCTATCTATGGATTAAAGCAGGCGTCTCGAACATGGAACATCCGTTTTGATGAAAAGATTACGAGTTTTGGATTCATCAAAAATGAGGATGACTCCTGTGTTTACAAGAAAGCTAGTGGGAGCATTGTCATAATCCTAGTATTGTATGTAGATGACATACTTTTATTTGGAAATGACATCCCAACCTTAAAAGGTGTCAAAGCGTTCCTTGAGAGTTGTTTCTCAATGAAGGATCTAGGGGAAGCTGCTTATGTATTAGGCATAAAGATCTATAGAGATAGATCTAAGAGACTTATTGGTCTTAGCCAAAGTGTATATATTGATAAAATCTTGAAAAGGTTCAAGATGCAAGACTCCAAAAGAGGATTCTTGCCAATGCCTCATGGCACCATCCTAAGCAAGTCTCAGTGCCCAAACTCTAGGACTGAACTTGAAAGGATGAAACATGTCCCATATGCTTCGACAATTGGGTCCATCATGTATGCCATGTTATGCACTAGGCCCGACGTCTCATGTGCCTTAAGTATGACTAGTAGGTATCAACAGAACCCAGGTGAAGCCCACTGGACTGCTGTAAAGAATATTCTTAAGTACTTGAGAAGAACTAAAGATATGTTCTTAGTTTACGGCGGTTTGGAAGAAAGCTTAAAGGTAAAGAGTTACACTGACGCAAGCTTCCAAACAGATAGGGATGATTCGAAATCTCAATCTGGGTATGTCTTTATTTTAAATGGAGGAGCCGTGTCTTGGAAGAGTTCCAAACAAGAAGTGATTGCACAATCCACTACAGAATCTGAATATGTTGCTGCTTCGGAAGCTGCTCAAGAAGCTGTCTGGATGAGAAAGTTCATAGAAGATCTAGGGGTTGTTCCTTCCATTCGGGACCCTATAGAAATCTTCTGTGACAATCTAGGTGCTATAGCTCAAGCAAAGGAACCTAGATTGCATCAAAAAACCAAACACATTCACCGAAGGTATAACTACATTACACATGAAGTTAAGAATGGTGAAATAAGTATTCACAAGGTTCATACAGATCAAAATTTGGCAGACCCATTCACGAAACCTTTACCCCAAACTAAGCATGAAAGTCATGCTAAGGGTATAGGACTCCGTTTTTCTAATGAATGGATTTGATTTATGTTTAATGTTTTATGAATATGAACTTATGTAAACGACAAGAATTATGTAATATATGTGACGTGATGTTTCATTCATAATTATTGTGTTTTATTAGCATGTTTAATCCTTGAATAATTTAGTTATTCTAAACGTCCATAGTCGATCATAGTTGTGGGAGCAATTATGAAGTAAGACTAATATGAATTGGATTGGTTGACTTTTATAAGTAAAAGTAGCAAAAGGTTGCAACCAAATTCATAGGTACTTGTCAGTGAACAAGTATTGGACTTGACCCGTTTCAAGATCACTCCATGGATCATCATCATAAGTGATTCTTGAATAAAGGTATTATCATTGTATCCTTTGACCTGAGATACATATTTGGGACTCAAATGTAGAGTGTACTATGCTTTGATATGGTTTACTGTTGTTCTTGAAATACAGACAACCATAAAGGCCATACTCATGCATAGTACTAACTATATGAGGGGCGTATGTAGTCAAGACGGGATTTGTTCCTCTTATGTGTTGAGAGTTAGACATCTAAGGCGCCTGTTTGAAAGTTGAACATAAAATGAGAATGATTAAGATCCATGTCTCATGTTCAACATGATGTCTGTGACAAAGGGATAATTGATAGATAACCTTATACATCAATTAGAGCCTCGTGTTTTCTGAAGAATTGAATGTTGTTGAATGGCACAATGTCATGTGTTATTGGGGGCAGTAAAATGTTGCTAGACGTTTACCACTGTCGATATCATTCTATGATGCAACCTTGTGCAAGTGGGAGATTGTTAGTTCTATATGCCCAAGGATGATCATAAAATGATATTACTAATAATACATGATCCTATAGGGTCACACCAACAACAAGTTTGACACCGATTGATCATTTAGAATGTTAAATTTGATTTAACATCAAATGATACTAAACTTGCAATTTAATCTTGTAGGTTATTATTATTTGAGGTAAATAATAATAAGTACAAAATTAAAAGGTTGATTAGTAATTCATATGTGATGAATTAATTAAGTAACAATTAAATTGTTTAAATTGTTAAACGATTTAATTGATTTATAAGTAAGCCTTTTATTTAATTTAATTAGTAAATTAAATAAAATATATATATATATATTGTTATATATATATGTATATATATATATATATATAATTATACAATTAAGATTGTATATTTAGATGGTTTATTTATATATTTGATTATGGGTTAAATGTTATTCCATTAAAGAAATGAGAAGATGTATTATTTATAAACTTATAATTATCTAAGTTTTATAAATAATAACAACCCACTAGCACTTCATTAGTCATCATATAACTAGCCATATTGGAAGGAAAAGAATGCATTAAGAACTTAAAAGAAAAGGAAGATGCCTTGTGTCTTCTAGCTTTTGATTATAGAAATCAAATGGATCTTTCTTTTAAGCTAGTTGCATGTGCTTCTCTTTTGCTTTATGGGTGATATAGTGAACGATTTTGAGGGTGTCTAAATGATCATTCTTGCTTCAAAAATCAGCCAAAGAAACTCTCTAATAGCTCTCTTGATAGTTAGCAAAAATTGGTTTTTGGTTTCACAAGAAAAGGAGTTCTAACTTGCAAGTTGTGGAACTAGCATTCAAGGGTGTTGAAGCTTGTGGTGGATCAACTATAGAGGGATTCTAATTTGATTCCTAGCTATCAAAATCATCCAAACCAAACCCAAGAACAAAGGTTATGATCTTGAACTTAAACTATGTTTGTTCTTCATCTTATCTCTACATGCATGTAGCATGATCCTCTTGAAAATGGAATTTGTGTTCATGATTTTATGCTTCCGTTGCAAACTCTTGTTTTTGAAACTAACTACATGAACCATGATTTCCAACAAAAAGTCCTTGACCCGTTGTATCATTTACATCTAAAAACCCTAAAAAGGATTCTTCAATGCAAACAATACTTGAAGAGATATCAACATATCTTAAAATCATAGTCATTTGCTCTTGGTGACTTATATCCGGAGTACAATCAAGTATTATGGAAAAATATTTTGCTTTTTTTATTTTTTGAAAAATAGCAGATTTTATTTCAGAAGAAAGCAAAAGTATTATTTCATTTTGTATCCCATGCCCAAGATAATGATTTTGCAAACTATTTTCATTTGTAATGTGTTGGACATGTTCTTGAATAACCTCATCAAAATCTGCCAACATTTCTATTATGCCTAAGAAATTTCCATTGCTATTAACATCATCACGATTATCATCATCAACATTAACATCATCACAATTATCATCATCAACATTAACATCATCAAAGTTATCATCATCAACATTATCATCATTAAAAGTTTTGTTTTCATTTTCTTGAAAAGTTGGTGTTTCTTTTATTATAAACTTATCTAAAGCTCCTTTTTGAGATTTAGTTAATTCCTCAATTCTTTGTTTTTTCTTACGTTTTTAGATTCATATTTTTTAAATCTAGGAAGCATTATAAACTATAAAAAGGATAAAAGGAAAGAAAATACCTTGTTTTAACTTTTGAAACTGAAGTAGGAAACTTGAACGATTTTATCCTCTAGATAATCTGTACAAATAAAAAAACACATAAAAGATTATTAGATTCAATCAGAAAGACATAAAGAATTAAGAAACGAAATTGAAATCAGAAAGACACAAAACACATCAACAATTTTATACCTCTGTGGTGTTGTCCACTCCTCTAATCAGAAATCAGAAAGACAAACAAAATTGAAATCTGAAATCAGTAAATGAGAATTAAGAAACGAAATCATAAAGACATGAAGAATAAATCAGATTTATGTACAAATCAATATAAAAAACAAAACACAGATTATCGCAAGGTGGATGAAATATGAAATTTGAAACCATAAAGACATATACCTCTGAAATCAGAAAGACATTATCGCAAGGTGGATGAAATTGAAATCTGAAGTCGTTTTCGTGCTCCTTTTTTCCGATTCAGCCAAGAAACAAAGACGGGATTGTGATTATCGCAAGGTGGGTGAAGCAATTATGACTCTTTTTTTTCTGATTATCGCATAGGTGGATGAGGATGAAGGAAATAATGTGGGAATCGGTTGTAATGGACGGAATTACATAAACCATCCGCGTGATCGAGAGATGAGAAAGAAAGACGAGAAAGAAGCTGTTAGTCATAATTAGTCTTCGGTAATGAATGAAAAAGAAGGAGACGATTCAGATTTCTGATGTAGTCTAGAGGATAATCAGTAGACTAGAAGATGAATGGAATGATTGAATTAAATGAATCGAATGATTACAGTAATTTCTGCCTTTCGAGATGACAGTATCTCCCCAAAGTTTAGTTCATCGAACAAAATCAAAAGCTAAATCTCAAATAGACCTAACCGACTCCTTATATCTCCTGATGCAGCGACTTATTGCAAAAATGACATAAATGCCCCTAAAGGAAAAACTTATTACAAAACAACTAAACTTTATTTCTCCTCATATAAGTAAACCGTAGTGGAGGTTTACCAACACCTCCCCCGTAAAGCCTCACCTTGTCCTCAAGGTGAGCATGAGGGAATTGCAACTTCAAAGCTTCTAAATTTTCCCATGAAGCTTCCATATCAGCCAAATCCTTCCACTTTACCAGAACTTCCAATTGACCGGTACCTCCTGGCCCCACATTTCTAACATCCAAAATATATTCTGGTTCTGCTTGTAATACTAACTCTTCAGACAACTGGGGGGGTATCACTGGAGATGAAACACAGTTACCAATCGCATGACGCAACTGAGATACGTGGAACACGTGATGAATAGTTGCGGATGCTGGCAATTCCAATTTGTAAGCAACCTTGCCAATACGCTCAATGATCATATATGGGCCATAATATCTCGTAGCCAATTTGGGACTGTTATTGACTACCAAAGACTTGCAACGATACGGTCTAACTTTGAGAAATACAAAATCACCAACCTTAAATTCTACCTGTTTTCGTCCCATATCTGCATATTGCTTCATCTTACATTGCGCCTTTAATAAGTACAAACGAGTTTCTTCTAAAAGAGCATCTCTCTCTAAAAGATCCTTGTCGATTTGCTCAATTTTTGCGGAATTTGCTTTGTACCGTAATAGTTTCGGAGGATCTCTGCCATAAAGCACTTTAAAAGGTGAAGTCTTGATACTTGCATGAAACGAAGTATTGTACCAATACTCTGCCCAAGGTAGAAATTTCCTCCACTGTTTCGGTCTATCCGACACAAAACATCGAAGATATTGTTCCACACATTTATTGACAACCTCAGACTGCCCATCAGTTTGTGGGTGGTATGCGGTGCTGAATTTTAGACGCGTTCCTTGGAGCTTAAACACTTCCTTCCAAAAATGACTAAGGAATACCCGGTCTCGATCCGTAATAATCGCTTCCGGTAGCCCATGTAATCGTATAATGTCTTTCATAAACAGTTCAGCCATTGATTGTGCAGAAAAAGGATGTTTAAGAACCAGAAAATGTGCATACTTGCTTAAGCGATCAACGACCACCATAATCGTATCCCTACCACCCGATTTTGGAAGACCCTCGATGAAATCCATTGTCACCTCCTCCCATACTTTTAGTGGTAATGGAATTGGTTGTAAAAGGCCCGCTACTGTTCCCGATAGATGTTTGTTACGCTGACAAGTGTCACATTCCTTAACCATCTCCACAATTCTCGTTTCATACCAACCCAAAACACCTCAGATGCAATTCTTTGATAAGTTCTTTCCTCTCCCGAGTGTCCCCCCATGGGACTAGCATGAAACTCAAAAATATTTCGAATTAAAGATGATTTCCTCGGAATGACTAAACGATTCTTATAAAAGAGTAAATCTTCTTGAACCGAAAAACCTTTATGTGCTTGATTATTATCCAGAATATCCCTCCTAATTTTCTACAAGAAATCATCTTTATCTATTTCATCCTTCAAAATATCCCATTCTCGCCAGGTTGGACCCCCCCCCCCCCCCCCCCAATGTCGCACACTCGATAGTAGGTCGAATCCTTGACAAAGCATCGGCTGCGGAATTAGTGATTCCTGCCTTGTATATGATATCAAAATTGTACCCTAATAGCTTGGTAACCCATTTTTGGTATTCTGGCTCAATCACTCTCTGATCCAAAAGAAATTTCAAGCTTTGTTGGTCACTTTTGACTAAAAATTTCTTCCCTAGCAAATACGGTCGCCATTTTTTATTGCAAACACCACCGCCATTAACTCTTTTTCATAAACCGATTTTAATTGAGCCCGCTTACCCAAATGTTGACTATAGTAAGCAATCGGTTGACCTTCTTGCATTAATACTGCTCCCAGCCCAAAACCCGAGGCGTCTGTTTCAACTATAAATTGCTTGGAAAAATCAGGCAACCGAAGTACCGGCGCACTAGTCAATGCTTGTTTGAGATCATTAAAGGCTTGGTGTGAATCTGGTGACAACAGAAACTGGTTTTTTCTGAGTAAAGCTGTCAAAGGCGCTGCAATAATTCCATAATTTTTAATAAATTTCCGGTAATACCCGGATAGACCTAAAAATCCTCTTAATTTTGTCACTGTTCGTGGTACTGGCCAATCCAACATTGTTTGCACCTTGTCTTTGTCCATTTCCACTCCCTTTCCAGAAATAACATGCCCTAAATAGCCTAATTTATAGCGATCAAACTCACATTTCTTATAACTGGCATAAAGGCTATTTGTTTTTAAGACTTGAAAAACCTGTTCCAATTGCTCCATATGCTCTTCTATAGTTTTACTGTACACTAGAATATCATCAAAAACACCAAAACAAACCTTCTCAAAAATGGATTAAATATATCATTCATTAAGCCTTGAAAAGTTACCGGTGCATTTACCAATCCAAAAGGCATTACGAGAAACTCATAATGCCCTTCATGGGTCTGAAACGCTGTTTTTTACACATCACTTTCAACCATACGAATCTGATGATAACCAGACTTTAAATCTAATTTTGAAAATACTTTTGCTCCATGAAGTTCGTCCAAAAGCTCATCAATAACTGGGATGGGAAACTTATCCAGCACAGTGTTCTTGTTGAGTGCTCGAAAGTCAATACAAAATCTCCAGCTCCCATCTTTCTTCTTTACCAGCAGAACAGGACTTGAGAATGGACTCTTACTAGGTTGAATCACACCCAAATCCAACATCTCTTTGATTAATTTTTCAATTTCATCTTTCTGATAATGTGGGTATCTATATGGTCTGACATTAACCGGTTCACACCCATCTTTCAACAAAATAGAATGCTCGTACCCTCTCTTTGGTGGTAAACCGCTTGGCATCTGAAACACTTTGGAATACTTGTCCAAAATGGCTTGTAACTCTAGAACATTGTACTGAAACGTTTCTGGACCGTTCTCCTTTGCATCTAACTCTCCAAACTCAATTAAAACACCACCTTTCTCCTGTTCCAGGGTTTTGGTTATAGACTTGAGTGATACCATGGATCTCCCTAAAGACGGATCTCCTCTTAAAGACACCATTTCATTACCCACTTGAAATTTCATAATCTTTTTTCCCAATTAGTGTGAGTCGTTCCTAAAGTAATCAACCACTGCATTCCCAGAATTACATCAGAATTGCCCAACTTCATGGGTAAAAAATCTTCAATTATCTCCACGTCTTGTATAATCACTTGAATCCCTCTACAAATACCTTGCCCATTTACCTCCATACCCGTTCCCATTGCAATTGGATATTCTTTTGTGCGTTCTAGTGGAAGATGCAACTTTTCAATAGTTGTAGTTGATATAAAGTTGTGTGTGGCACCACAATCTATCAACACAATTACTCATTGTTCTTTTATTAGACCTTCCAATTTCATAGTTCTTGGACTAGTTAATCCAATCAAAGAATTCAAATAGACCTCTATCTTGTTGTCATCAGATCTGTCTTCTAAAATATCATCTTTCTCTATTATTATTTCTTCTGTTTCTGTTTCTTCTTCTTCTTCAAAATTTTGAGTTACTAGAACACTAAGTTCTTTTCGTTTACATTTATGTCCATGACCAAACTTCTCATCACATCTAAAACATAACCCCTGAGCCCTTTTACTTTGCAATTCAGTGTCAGACAATCTTCTAAATTCATTCACATGTTTTTCAAAAACTGGTGCAGGCTTAAAATTGGTAGAATTTGATACCTTCTGTTCTAGGAAACCACTTTGTTGGCGTTTAAGACCCCAATTATTATTTGATAACTTCTGACGATTCAGCACTCTATTACGTTCTTCAATCTTAGCTGCTTTTTCCATTGCTTCTCCCAAATTAATTGGTGATAGTAATCTTACTTCTGCTTTGATTATCGGATCCAGACCATTAATGAACTGACTGAGGTAGATTTCTTCAGATATACCATCTAAAGGAGTTGCAAGTTCCATAAACTTTCGTTGATACTCTGTAACAGATCCCTCCTGCTTCATTGCTAAAAATTGTTCGCATAATGATCCGGTAGTTAAGGAACGAAATTGTTTCAGAATCATCGTCTTCATCTCTTGCCATCTTGTTATCGGTCTGCGTTTATGCTCCCACTGGAACCATCTCAGAGCATCTCCTTCGAAGGATATAACCGAAACTTCCAAACATTCTTCATTACTGAGTTGATTGAGTGAAAAATATCGTTCCGCCCTCAAAAGCCAGCCATCGGGATCCTTACCATCGAAAATTGGTAATTCCAGCTTTCTTCCTTTTATTGCAAAGAATCTATTAGCTTCCGATTGATTTCTGTTCATCACCCCATCTCTATTGCTCGTCTCGCCTGAACCGTCATGATCCGCTTTACTTGCCGATTTTGATGTTGAATCTTCATTCTGCTTTAGTAATTGCTCCAATAATTTCTTAATTGAACCAATTTCATTCTGAAAATTCTCCTTCAACGTTCCAATTTCTGATTGTACCACTCCCAAATTGCCTTCAATATCTTCAACGCGAGTTGTCACTGATCGAGTCATACTTTGCGAAAACCTGCTCTGATACCAATTTGATGTAGTCTAAAGGATAATAAGTAGACTAGAAGATGAATGGAATGATTGAATTGAATGAACGCGAATGATTACAGTAATTTATGCATTTCGAGATGACAGTATCTCCCCAAAGTTTAGTTCATCGAACAAAATCAAAAGCTAAATCTCAAACAGACCTAACCGACTCCTTATATCTCCTGATGCACCGACTTATTGCAAAAATGACATAAATGCCCCTAAAGGAAAAACTTATTACGAAACAACTAAACTTTATTTCTCCTCATATAAGTAAACTGTAGTGGAGGTTTACCAATTTCCTTTTTGATTTTCGTTTCCAAATTTCTCGCTTCTGAAATCTCTGATGCAATACGCTTGCCGCTTGGTGAAAAAATAATACGAAAACCTTAAAAAACCTAGTGGATCATATTTGCTGAATGGGCCTAGTCCCATATAAACCCCTTGAAATTTTATTGGCCCTTTAGTGAGGTGGGTCATGTTCCATTGAACTTATTGAACATGGGTCTGAATGTGACAACCATGTTCTAAAGACTAATTGACATTAGCCTCTACTTATGAGCCTTAGAATGTGCTCCTCGAGTGGTTTCTCATGTTCTCTTTACCATCAAGCTCGGGGGTTTGACCCCAAAAACTCTCTTTTAATTTTTGTCTATTTTAATAATTGATAATATATCTTAACTAAAATAACTTGTATAAAATGAATATCAAAATATTGGACAATGTTGATTTTCATTGTATAAATCATAATGTTTAAATTAACTATAAGTATATGCGATTTTTGCATACATATATTTTCTTAAAAAATATATTTCAGTATATAACCTGAATAACTTAGTCGAGCTTCCTGATCATGTTCTGCAGTCCATAGTTACCCATTTGTATTATCTCTTAGTTAATTCTAGGCAATTATGATTACACTTCTGTCACTTGTTTAAATACTTATGCTAAATATATGTTATCCATTTTAGGGAATGATTACCAACGTACTTACATTTTTAGCGATAACAACAATATGTACAAATAAAATTCATTACGCATATTAGGGATGGCCACCAGTACACCCAAAGGGTGGGTTGCCTGGCACATGAGTTTACTGGGTGTTCATGTTGCCCCGAGGTTGGGTCAGTCGGGTCGTCCAAAGGACGGGTCGGGTGGCTTCCTCGGTTATCAAAAAAAAAAAAAAAAATTCATTACGCATATTGGTAAATATAATTTAAGCACATTTTATTATTATTTGTAACACATTGTACCTATCTTTTCATTTTCAGAAGTATGACTATGTTGCGAGTCTTGGGGTAGATAATCCACAAAATCACGTCGGTCATCATTTTCTCTGAAACTAAATGCTGTACTTTTATTTATTTGTGTAATATTGCATCTTACTTTCTTTTCTTTCTATTGCTACACTACCTTCATTTTTTTTTTACTTATTAGGGTATTTTACTTCTTAAAAGATGACCTAATCACAACATTGTACTTTCAAATTTTTTTCTTATTAACCTATTGTAATTTGAAAGTTTACCCACTAATAGCGGTGTAATTTCAATCGTTTCCTTATTAAGATGTTGTACTTTGAAAAGTGGACATATTTATAACATTGTACATTCAATCTATTCTAATAAAGCATTACACTTTGAAAAGTCTACCCACAATATAACATCGTGCATTTAGTTTTTTTATAAAGAGATTCTGATTAGATTTTTTTTGTCCACCTGGATAAACAAACATTGTATGTATCATCAAAAACAATCATCAAAGTATCTTATACAACCCAAAAATAGTGACTTACACTTGTAACAAATGCTTAACTTATTCAATACGTAAACATAAAAGGGAGGTACAGTCTTGCATATTTCAGTCCACCTGAAAAAAAATATATATGAAAACCATAAACAAAATATCAGAAATCAAATGTTTTTCTTTCTCTTTCTTTTATCAACAACAAACGACACATACGACTATTATGAGCTTTGAAATCATTACTTCCTGTGTATGAATTCATGAATAATGAACTGTTAGATAGTGTCAAATGCTTGTTTATGCAATGATGTTTCATCTTTATTCAAATTTATGCAACATCATTGTTTTTTGAACAAAATATCCAACCACGTTTCATTTTAGAGTAAATTACATATTTGGCCACTGAGCATAGCTGTTTTTTCAATTTTGGTCGCAAAAAGTTCTCTTTGCAATTTTGGTCTATCTGAGGTCCTTATAACGTTTTAGGTCACTCTTCCAAGTAAAATAACAATATTTTTGGGACCAAAATTGCAGAAATTAGCTAAACTCGGGGACCAAAAATAATCATTTCACTTGAAACAGTGACCAAAAACATTACAAGAACCTCAAATAAGGACAAAAACTGGAAGACATAACTTTTTGGGACCAAAATCGCAAAAATCAGCTATACTTAGGGACCAAAAGTGTAATTTATTCTTCATCCTATGACCAAAATACAGAACATATTTGGAAACTGGGGCACTAGTTAAATGCTTTTTACCACTTTATTCAACAATGTTTCACTTTTTACCAATTTATGTAGCTAACATGAATTATGCAGCCATGTTTTAACAAGTAAAATCTTACATCTTTTGGTTTCAAAAATTAATTGCATTAAACATTTTATATAAAAAATGCTTTGCTGCATAAATTTTGGAAAAATGAAACGTTGTTGTATAAACAAGTATTAATAACACGTGATATTATTATAGCAACCTAGTTTCAATTATTCCTATTGCAACAGTATACTTTGAAAAAAATACCCAATTAAAGGAACGTCATCTAAATACAAAGCAATTTTCACTGTTATCACAAGAAAAAAATGGAGAGTACAATGCTTTAAGTGAGTAGATTTTCCAAAGCACAATGCCTTAATGAGAAATAAATTAATTTTTCAATCTTATAATGGAATGAAACGAAATTCATTCCACTGATTACAACTCTTCCCCGTTATAATTTGTGAGATTCAGGTGAAACCAACATAGAAACCTAAGCATAATCCCAGTATTGTAATTTTGGTACACAATAACCTAAAGAAAAGCCAAAGATTACTATCCTAGAGATGCAGGAGTTCAATTACATGCGCCTAAGTAGTTCAGATTTCATTTGTAGCATCTGAATTCCGAGTAACATGATGACCCAAAACGTCCAAATGAACTACAACGAATGGTATAAAGTTACTAAGAACATACTAGAATACACTCATAAGGAGCTCACGATACACCTCCATATTTTGATCCATGGATGTCACAACACCAAAAACCTTAACGCATCAAACCGCCAATTCATTCACTAAAACATATAAGGACGTCCACAGCAATTAAAAACCCTAGAAATGAAGAACAAAAGGGAATAAAAGAATAAAGTAGTGATAGAAATTGACCTTAGGGGAAGGGATAATCATATTCAGAAATGTCAGTGAGAGTGAGAAGATGTAGAAGTTGTGTGAGAAGGAGCATAGATCTTGTTGTAGGCAGTTTCACCAACGACGTAGATGCCAAAGGCGACGAGGGCGATTCCGAGTCCAGGAGTGGCATGGCGGAACTGGTTGGTTAGCATCGGATGACTCCTCCACGCATCCCTTCGCCGGAAGAATTCCCCAGTTGTCCCTAATGGCTTCCCCATGTCTCTCTCGATGTGCAAACTGTATAATTGATAGTCGCTGGTTTGGTTGCAGCGATTTGGTTGAATATTCAAATACCAGTTTGCTTTGCAGGTTGCTGCTCTCCTCCATTTTGGGCTGGATCACTCTTAAATATTCAAGCCCAACATAAGTAAGTTTACTTTTGAAGTTTGGAAATACATTGTAACGTTGTTATTATAATATTTTATTTTTATTATATTACGATATTTAATGTTAAAATAATCATTTAAAAACGATGATTTTCCACGTCGAGTGAACTTTGTAGAATATAAATTTCTAAAGGGAAATTTAAAAGTACTATGGTTTGGAAATTTTATCAGAGAAACAGTAATTAAAACTTTAAAGTTGGGACAAAAATAGATAAAAGATAAAATTTTATAATATATAAACAATGGCAAATGGCAAAAAAAAAAAAAAAAACCATCAAATTTTTACTTTGTATCAATCGTGTCTTCCAATTGTATTCAATGTCAACCACATTGTCGGTTTCTTTTAGATACACGGTTTCATTAGATCTAACTTGTCGATGTCGCAACCATATACATTAGGCGTTATTAAACATATTAGAGGGGTCTCCTTCAAAATCTAGGTTTTCACACTTCACTTCATTTTCTTCTCGTCTTCTCTGATTTGAACTCCCATGAGCATATGGTCTATGAATGTTGATTAAGTGGTTCAGCATCATGAACAAGTTTGCAAATAGTGAGGAATTAGCCCTTTAGGATGTATTATTATGAATTAGCAACTCGATTTTCAATCTCTTGGAGTAACAAAAGCGCTACAAGAGAATACTTTGGTTGCAGGTATTTCCCAAATGAGAAAGAAGATTACGGGTACTAAGGATGAGCGTAGTCCACGGACCGAGCCGAATCGGATTGAAACCGAAATAGGACCAAACTGAAATTGCACTTGTTATAGACCAAAGTCCGAACTGACTAGGGGTAGATGGTCTCGTTTTTGGTTCGGGTCGTTGTTTTGGACCAAATAGAAATAGGACTAAAACTTGATTAGAAGCCTATCAGGAAGAAAACAATATGTTAGAATGAAGAAACCATGGACCAAATGGATCGAAACCGAAATCCAACACACTCAAGGACTGAAAACCAAACTATATCATATAAATCGGTTCTAGTTCGATCTGACCCGGTTCGGTTTTTAGTTTAGTTTTTTTTTTCTAAGTCTATATGCTCATCCGTGGTAGGTACTTTGAATGGTATGATGAAGAAAGAACCAATTCATGGTGTAAGCAAAAGCTTAACAAGATGTAGTCCCAAAGGAATCCATTCATCGATCCTACTATTTATGAAGCTTTAAATCAAAATCACAACTCTAATATGTTGTTTCTCATTAGGATTATGATTTTCATGTGTTGTCGGTTTGATAATCCTTGTAGAGATGTTACTTTTCTTGTTGTATAAAGATTAAGTAGTTAGGTTAGTGGTTTGTGTAAGGTAGATATCGTCCAATGTTAACATAATATGGTTTGTGAGGTCCAATGTTGACTTTATTTAGCTTTGCATATTCTCAATGTTATAAAAAATGGACGAATTTCATAATGTCAACATGTTAAATATTGTTACCAAAGTATATGGTGTTATGATGTTAATGTGTTAGGGTTGTAACTGTTAAATTTTGTTACCAAAGTGTATAAGTGTAAGTCTGAAAGAAAAACTCATTACCTTATTTAGACCAAGTGTAGAGTAATGTGTAGTTTGGACAATGTGCATGTTCAATCTAAATATGCAAAAGGTGTATAGTAAATATGAAATCCAAAATCAAAGTTCATTACCCTATTTAGACAAAGGTGTAAAGTAAATATGTAGTTTGGACAAGGTGCTAAAAGTGACCATAGATTACTTAAACGTGCAGGTTCAATCTAAATGACTCAAATGTGCATATTTGATCACAACATCAACAAGTTGTAAAATGACTATAGAGTATCCGAATTTGTAGGTTCAATACAAATGAACCACATGTGCAAGTGTAAGTATCATTAAGTCCTTTAATCAGAAAAGATCTTTCTTTGTTCATCAATAAGGCCCAAAGTTTAAAGAGACAACTAGCACCTTTCTTGTTAGTTTTACATTTCACATATACTCTTTGTCTAGAAGATTTCATAATCATAAGTGGATACCTATTGTCAACTACATAGTTTGTCGAATTAAAAATGCAATTCCTCTATACTAGCATACATTTACCTAAATTGCAGTCTCATGTTCTTCTAAAGAGTATATGGATCACCTACACCATATTCAGCACCAAACTCTAGTTAATAATCCTTTAATTCATTTTCTCTAATACATTCACAATTAGAATGTTAAGTATGTAGAGTCTAATCTGAACCGAGGAAGACATTGAGACCGAAGGAGATTAACATTCCCGAGCAACCAATGACCGGGGCCAGACAGCCAGTACGGTTGGAAGGGTTACGCTCCAAACAGATCAGTATCCTCGTCTAATGAATGTTCTTTGCTCCGGTTGGGTTACCGAAGGAAGATCAAAAGATGTAAAGCATGCATCACGAGTCGGGGGCATTGCCCATTTTCTCAAGCTACTTTAGGAGTCAGCAATTTGGTCAGAACCGTAGTCAGTAGGACCGAGGGTGCAACCTCGCTTCGGTCTGAACTTTGTAGTAGAGTCTCCGCATAGGTTAGATGTGGAGAGTAGAGATGTTGATAAACGAGATAAGCTACTTCGAAAGCGAAGTGTCCATTGGCACAAGTTCCCATGTTTGCTGTTGTCAGAGAGTTGGTCAGCCCAGCATATTCCATGATTTGTCCCATCATCTCACAATATCTCCTTGCTCGGTACAAAAGTCGATCTCAGTTGTAACAATGAGAACGTGAAGAGCATCAACCAACTTGAGAGGATAGTGCAGTAAATATTGTAGATTATATAACATTGTTTAGCATACATCTCAAGAAATAATCTCTTTAGTTCCACAGTGGACGTGCTTGATCTAACGATCGAGTGAATCGCTTAAATTCTTTGTGTTGATATTTTTTGTCGGGTTTCCTTTTGTATTTCTTATTGCAACGATCTTGTGGTCTTGTGGATTCTTGTCGAATGATTGTTTAACAGTTCTTGGCATTGAGAAGTTGAAGTTTATCGATCTGGCTTGTTGCATCCAACACAGAATACGCATCCTCTTTAATTGCTTCATCTTGGTTATTTTATGTAGTCCCTGAGTGATAGTAGGATTAGTAAAGGAAATCATCAATTGGCACCCTTTGATTGAAGTGTATACTAATCGTCTTTTTCTTTGTCATCTAACTCATTATCTACCATGAAGGTTGGATCCCCTTTATTGCTTTTCACACAGCCCAAGTTGTAATACTTAGACTTGTTACTTGTTACTTGTTACGGTAATGTAGCATATTAGTACAAGATTTATATACTTTTACCTTTTTGCACCCAATACACTTCAAACCCCTCTCTCAATTCTTGTCCGCTCGTGACATCTATGTTGGATTGTGGAAAACCCATCATTAGGGTTGTGTACGTGTATTCCAATATAGAAGATACAATAGTTTACAATGAGACCCCTATACTATACAAAGTTAATAAAACAATAAAGTATAAATAACACAACTGTCTAACAATCCATGTTGCGGGTTTCACCCATGATTCTAAGGTCGCTGACCTTGTCCTCAATGGGTGTTGGGTTCGCCCCCAATGCTGGCGGGGTTCCCATCCCGTTCTGCTTTCTCATAACCCCCCTTCTCTTTCCCCGTTCGTTCCTGATAAACTCCTATGGAGAACTTGCGACGGTAAGCTCTCTCCCTTCTCGGTCCGTTCTGTCTGGCACTCTATCCGCCCCTCTGATCAGCCTGTCGACTGGTATCATCTTGTTTGGTTCTCCCAGAATATTCCTAGACATGCTTTCATTCTCTGGGTTGCTCTTAAAGATCGTCTCAAGACTCATGATAAAATTAGAAGCTGGGAGCCTAACTCCAATCTCATATGTGCCTTCTGCGGTGATTGTTCCGATTCCCTTCCCTATCTTTTCTTTGAGTGTTCTTTCCCGTCTATGGTTTGGCATGATCTTCTGCATGTCATGAACCTCTCCTTCCCCACTGATCGCTGGTCGGATATCATCAATCTTCTCAAGCCTATTTCTAAGGGTAAGACTGTTTGGTCCGTTATCCGAAGACTTGTGCTTGCTGGAGCTGTCTACCACATTTGGCAGGAAAGAAATAACCGGATTTTTAAGAATAAGAGAAGATCGTATCATGTTGTGGTCAAGACTATTATTGATGATGTCCGTTATAGACAGGTGAGTCTGTCTATGAAACCTTCTCATAATGTTCTTCTCGCTAAAAGGGTTTGGTCTCTCCCCTGATGTGGAGGGTCGTTTCCTTTTTTGTCTTTTCTCTCTCTATGGCTGCTTCTTCTCTCCCTTTTTATTCTGAGGGTGTAAGTCATCCTTGGCCCCTCCTTGTCTGAAGGTTGCTTCTATTTAGATTCCTTCCGAGCGCTTGGACTGTTTTATGTTTCATTGTCTTTTTTTTCTTGATCGATGAGGTCGCCCCCCATTTATCAAAAAAAAAAAAAACTCAATACAAGGTATTTGAAGACTTTCAATGTAATTACTCAAGGGTCAATATAAATATACCTTTCATCCATGGCTTAATCATTATTATATGTCGACCGAACGGTCTATGGTGGTCAAATTTTATATGTGCACTCTAATTGGATGGTGCATGCTTTGGTATTGAATGAGGTGTATATTGGTATTAAATTATGTGTAACCTCTAATCCACATAAGAATGGTTTCAAAAGGATGGATGCAGACATTGCAAGGATTTACTGGGAGACAACTGGTTGTGTGGTCGATATTATACAAAATTGGAAAACACGATGTTCAATTTTGAAAAAAAAATAAAAACACTGTCAAAATCGAGAAAAAAATGAACATTGGTGTTATTTGTCATATAAATAAATATAAGCATGTTGTTAATATACATTTAATTCATTCAAAAATACAATATTCTTCTGTCAGGAGTATCTCATAAACATTTAATTTTATTTTTAGGAAAAAATTTGTTAATTGGCTTTTTCATTTGTATAATTGTCAGATTTAAGAAAAACACAATTTATTTTAAATCAAATACCAAAACTCATATATTAATTTTGTGCATGCTAAATGCCTCCCAATATCTCAATACATATGAAAAAAAAATCCTCCCGTTTATTGACAAACCCCTTATTTTAAAATTGTGACTAGAGTCTCTCATTATTTCAATACATACGGAACAATCAATATATTAGATGTTTTGTGCCAAAAAAATAACCTATTAAAAGAATGCAATTAGACACTTTATATAATAGGATGGTTTTTAATATGGGGCTTTCCGATAGTTGAACGTATGAAAACTCGAAATGTCAACTATGTTAGGTTTCTCACACTTGATTCACACTATTTATGTCCTTAATAACTTGTGTAAATTATCATTTGCATGTTATTTTCCAGCTTTTGCAAATGGTATTGGATCTTTCATCATATTTAGTTGCTTAATTTCAATGTAAGAAAAAAATGAAGATCAATTCCATCTTAAAATGTCATATATGTTAGGTTCCACACTCTTGATGCACTCTATATGTGTCCTTAATAATCAGTGTAAATCATCGGTTTGTATGTTGCTTTTCAGTGTTTGAAAACGTGTATTGAATCTTTCATTGTATTTTGTTGCTTCTTAACTAATATATGTTGTAAATGTTTTAGTGTTCTTTGTTAAACCCAAATTATCTTCATTTTATGGAATGCCATCAGATGTTATTTGTGATTGAGGATGTTCTTGCAAGCCTACTTTGTGACTTATCTAAATAGAGCATTACATTGTAAGTTGTGTTCATTATTTTGTAATTTTATTTAAAGTGGCTTATATATGAGTTATCTACATAAATGATGATTATGTGACATTGAGAATTTTTATAATTGAGATAGCATGTTAGTTTATCCATTAGGGTAGACGGAGTAATATGCGGGTTCGATGCGGGATCGAGAAAAGAAGGCTGTGGTACCGCTGGCCCGCCTCCTTCGGGTTCATCGGGTTCGGCAGTGGCGGGTTCATGTTTGGGATGGTGAAGCCATTGAAACCGCTACAAATATATATATACACATACAAACATATATATATATATATATATATAGTAAAGTTCAATTGAGAACCTAAAAAAGCCTAGGAACCTAAGAACCCATTTTATGAACTTTTTTTCTACACAATATTTTTCAAAAAAAAATATACCAAAATTTTTGTTATGATCCATCTAGAAGATATCAAAAAAAAATTTTCAAAAAAAATCATTTTTTTAATTTTTTTTTTCATTAGGGTTTAGGGTTTAGGGTTTAGGGTTTAGGTTTAGGGTTTAGGGTTTAGGGTTTAGGGTTTAGTTTTAGGGTTTAGGGTTTAGGTTTAGGGTTTAGAAATCTCTTAGACACTTTAAATAAAAAAAATTGGATGCAAAAAAATCATTTTTTTATTTTTTTTCATATGGGTTTAGGGTTTAGGGTTTATGTTTAGGATTTAGGGTTTAGGGTTTAGGGTTTAGAAATCTCTTAGACGCTTTAAATAAAAAAATTGGATGCAATTTTTTTTTTAAAAATATTGTGTAGAAAAAAAGTTCCTAGGTTCCTAGGTTTTTTTAGGTTCTCTCATGATCTCGACCCTATATATATATATATATATATATATATATATATATATATATATATATATATATATATATATATATATATCTATACCATTTATAAACCATATATAACTTACAACACTTCAATGCATAAAGTCTTAAAATTAAGACAGTACAACATCTAATGCATACTTAGAAATCTTAGACTTTTCCGTATCATTTTTCTTTGACACATGTTACCAGTAAATACAATTCACATGGATTGCCAGCGTGTGCATATTATATGTGTCTGATCCAACGAAAGAGAATAAGCTACCAATCAAAAAGGTTGATCCAACGAATATAAATGTAGGCGAACAAACACAAATCCCACTTAACCTTTGATAGCCGATCCAACTTCTTTCCCACCCATTCAAAGCATACGCCCCCACTATTTCTCCACCCTCGATCCAAAACTGCAAAACAAATTATCTCTTTCTCTTGCTCTGAAAACCCTGTACCGTCAACCCTCTCCATCACCTCCATTTCAAACAACGTCTCCGGCCTCACCTTCTCTCAGCGTCACCATCGCCCTCGCTGCAACAACTACTGCGACAACCATCACAACACCATCTCGATAACATTGCACACAATCGCATTCCCTCACACGCCTGTAAGATGCTTCACGGCTCCTTGGTCTCCCACCCTCTTTAAAGCAATCCTCTTCGTCCCCCACCCTCTTTAGAACAACCATCTCCCCTCTTTCTCTCTGTAAACAGATTCGACGCTACCGTGGCCGGCCACCACTATCGTCACCTGCACACAACCGACCATATCCTCCACCATGCTATGTTACTGCCGCTCCCCAGCAAAACCCCCAAACCCTAACCCGTCTATGAACTTTTGAACACTAATCCATTAGCGCACATATCACCTCTTTCTCTCTCTAACCACCATCGGTGCTACCATGGTCGGCCACTGACACCATCACTTGCGCACTACTGCCAGACGCACTCTTTCTCCCCCTGTCGATCAAACCACAAGAACGTTGAATCTCTTTCTCTAAATCGCCAATTCTTCTCACTGAAACACTAACAACTGCTATCTATGCAGATATCGCCAATCTTCTTGTTGGCCATCAACTTGAAAATAGAGTGATATTGATCTAATATTTAGGTTTTACTTTATCATCTTCTGGTACGCTTTATTTTGGTTTTGTATTGCTATTTATCAATATTAATATTGGTGTTTAGGTATCAATTCATCACAGGTTTGTAGTTTATGGTATTGTAGCCTATTTTGTAGTTTTCAGTTTGAACATAACTTCAGTTATCTTTCTGATCCATATAGGTCATACAAAATATTCAACACTCACAAGAAAAGCTACATGTGTATAAACAAAAATCTAATGGCTCTAGATGGTTGAAGTATAATTTGAGATTTATTCAATGTCGATTGCATGCGGTCTGTTTTTGTTTTTATCTCAAATTAACCTTTACCTGTTTTTGTTTATCATTACAGTGGCCAGGGTTGGTACCCTGAATTTTGGGTTTTTGATCAATCACTAAGTAATAAACTTTTGGGTTTTGGAGGCCGCCCAAGTCGTCTTCCATTACCTTTGAAAATACTCCTATCTATGAAGAAGGCAATGCGAAATGGTTCACATCTCCTTCTGGATCGATTTGTATTTTATTTTTTAGGAATGACTATTAATTTGTTATCATTTAATTACTTTCTGCATTTTTAAAACTTAGAGCTGTTGTTTTCTTCCAATGTTATATACAAAAAGATGGGTTTAGGTTCTGTACCTGTTTAGAGAACACGCACCCCAAGTGTTTGTGGAAATGTCTCGAGCTTCACTACCCTCACCTCTCAACTTAAAAACTTCTAGCATGTGGATACAGCCGTAGGCTCCATCACCGCACCAAGATCTATGTACAACTCACTGAAAACTACATTTTCTGTTATTAAATTAAATTTTCTTGAATTAAGTGTGCTTTTAGATCAATTTTCTCTAATATCTGTTCAATTCGTAAATTATTTCCTTCATCAATTTTGCTCTAAAATTAACTTTTCGAGATAAATATTGATTATGCTTGATGTTCCTTACACATGTATTTGCAGGGGAAGAGTTGATGGTCATGTGATAGGAATTTATAGGTAATTATAAATGTTTGCTAATGGAAGCTTATTGCTTTTGATAAATTTCATTCATTTCCTTTAGTTTTTTGTCTACTTTTTAGGACGTGCGGTGAGAGAAATGAGTTAAGGGGTGATGGTAGCAACATTTTACTTACATGGGATCCTCCTTAAGGTGATGGCTTACAAACACAAATGTTTTTTGATCATATTATCTTTTTTCTCTTTTTTTTCTAATCAAGCATTTGAGGTTTCCCCTGGTTTATCATATTTTCTGTTGATTTCCCCTGGAAAGTGTGTTTGTGTATGGTTGTGTGATGATTTTCCCTGCAATAAAGTTGTGTAGATAAATACATGAAGTAGTGTTTTTATGTCAATTTACAAGTCCATACGCGACTCATTATGTCAGAATTATAAATGTATGCTTTCTTTCTAAATTAATTTTTCCTTTTGAAATTGTGTAGTTATCTCACTTATACTCGGAAGTTTTTTCATTTCAGGGCACAAACCTAGACAGCTATGCCAAAGTTTGGCACCTGGTCGTAGAGGTTTCCTTTAGTCTTAATTTAATGGGTTTTTTTAAATCTTGCTATGCACTCCTTTAAAAGTTCTTCCTGTCGGTGTTGTTTTTTTTCCAAGTTTTAAGGCTTTGAAATCGAGTGTTGCTTCTAATGAGTATCGTATAAGTGTTGTTGCTACAATACTTTTACATTTTCTTTTTGCTATTAATGGTACAAGCATTATTGTTGTTGGTACAATCAGGAGAGGACTTCAACCACGCATTGATATATTGTTTTTTTGTTTCTTTATAGCATTGTACTTCCTACTTTCTTTTGTTTTAAAATTTATAGCATGGTGCAAATAAACAAATCAAAGGATGGAAATATGTACATATGGTCTTTTATCTTTTTGTTGGATTTGGTGAATGCAGAATTTGAATGAAGATTATGGATTTGAATCTAATTGGATTAGGGGACAGGTGAATGTAGAAAGATATTAGATGGGTTCGAGTGCTATTTGCAAAATATTATAGTGTTAAAAGAAAACATGGCGTGATCTTTCAAGGAGAATGGTTGAATGTAGTCTTTTGTTTATGATGTTGTATAAAAATCCAAGTTTTCCGGATTTTTTAATTTTGAAAACTTTAAAATTTTTGAAACTTAGATCTCGCTCAAGTTTTTTGAATTTTCAAAATTTGAAAACTTTAAAATTTTTGAAACTTAGTTTCCGCCCAAGATTTTCAGATTTTCAAAATTTGAAAACTTTGAAATTTTTTAAACTTAGCTCCCGCTCAAGTTTTCCGGATTATCAAAATTTGAAAACTTTGAAAATTTCGATACTTGGTTCCCCTCCTAAGTTTTTCGGATTTTCAAAAGTTTTGAAAAATTTGAAACTTAGATTCCGCCCAAGTTTTCTGGATTTTTTTTTTCAAATTTTGAAAACTTTGAAATTTTTGAAACTTAGATCCCGCCAAGTTTTTTGGATTTTCAAAATTTGAAAACTATGAAATATTTCAAACTTAGCTCTCGCCCAAGCTTTTCGGATTTTCAAAATTTAAAAACTTTGAAACTTTTGAAACTTAGTTTCCGCCCAACTTTTTTGGATTTTTAAAATTTTGAAATCTTTGAAAATTTTGAAACTTAGCTCCCGTCTAAGTTTCGGATTTTCAAAATTCGAAAAACTTTGAAATATTTCAAAATTAGCTCCCGCCAAACTTTTCGGATTTTCAAAATTTGAAAACTTTGAAATCTTTGAACTTAGTTCCCGCCAAAGTTTTCCAGATTTTTAAATTTTGAAAACTTCGAAAATTTTGACACTTAGCTCCCGCCCAAGTTTTTTGGATTTTTAAAATTTGAAAGCTTTGAAATTTTTAAACTTACCTCCCGCCAAGTTTTTCAGATTGAAAACTTTATAATTCATGAACTTCAATACAAATAATTGGCTTCTTTTTTTAACTTAATGTTTACGATTTTATCAAATCGTTTTATTAAACATCAATTATAGTACAAGTTCGCCAATGTATAAAGAAAATTCTTGAATTTTGATAATATGTACATGTATTTACCGTTGCCACATCACAAGTGTAAACAAAATTGTATCTATCATTCATTTATTGTATTTTGCAGGTATATTAGAGTTGATTGCTTAATTTGGCTGCTTTTGATATTCTCTGAAAAATCCTTTCTAACAAATGTAACCTTTGCAGTTTTTCAATATTTGTATTTCAGAAATTTGAGGCTTGATTTGGTGGTCCGATCAAATGTACAGTGCTATTGTTGGTTCACCCTTGAAGTACATTGTGATTGTTCACTGTTGTCAATAACATTGTACTTTGAAGTACAATGCTATAGTGCAAGAAATAGTAAATGTGTGTATGGATGTGCAAGTGTGTGAGAGAGAGAGAGAGAGGATATACTGCGAAATTAATAGCTTGGGTGCTGCAGGGGTCAAACAGGATATATTGTGAAATCTAACCTCATTTTAGTTTTGGTTTTTTCTGTAATACTTAATTGGGCCAAAGAGGATATACTGTGAATCTAACCTCATTTCTCAGCATCCCACTTAATTACATCTTCGGATTTGTGTGTTGGAACTTCAAATTGAGTAATATGATGACAATGAGTTGGGATTATAATGGGATTAAAGGTAGTTAATTGCATAAAATTTTCATTTTTCTATATCCTTTCAAGAACTCTTAATGTTCATATTTGTTTTTTGAATTTTACCGATTTGGCCAGGTTTCTTTAAACAGAAGCACATATATGAGCTTTTTATTGAGTAATACGATGTCATGGGTTAGTTTTGCAATATTTCTAATGAATTCAATAGTCATCTCTTCGTTCAGGTTGTTGTTGTCTCAACAGGGGGTAGAGAATAACTTCATTTCAGTTAAATTATCCCATATGTCCCTCTTGAATTCAAATGTTTCTATTATTCATGTTGTTTGACAGTGGACTTGCTGTTTTCCCTTCAAACAGTTTGAACTTTCACACAAAGAAAGAATTTTCTAACTTCCTTAAACCCCCACCCCCTGCTGCAAATCTGAAACCCAAAACCTAACTCGTAGTCGCCGAAACGAAACAATATGCTACCGCTGCATTGCGCGGGTACGCAGCTAGTATATATATATATATATATATATATATATATATATATATATATATATATATATATATATATATATATATATATATATATATATATATATATATATATTATTTTGGGTATTATTTTTCTAATTTTAATATTAAAAATATGATATGGCATCGTGGGTTCAGTGGGTTCAGTGGGTCCTGGTTCCATGGATGAAAGATTGGTGAAAGATGGAGAAAGATGGAAATGAGAGGAGAAAGAAAAGCTGACATGACGTATGGGTTCAGTGGTTCAGTGGGTATTACTCCCCCCACCCTTAAAGGCTTTATGAGAATTCTATAAACAGCATTATAGCTTCAACTTCTTGTTAAGACACAACTTTTTGAAAAATCTACGCGTTCATTTTTATTTATTTTTCTTATTAAGACATTATACTTCTAAAATCTACCAATTATAGGAACGAAAATTGTTTTATATTTTTATATAAATGACATTGCTATAACTTTGTAGATTTTTCAAAGTATAAAGCTACAAGAAGAAATGAAGACAAGATGTTGTAATAAACAAATAAATGAAAATGTAATGCGATTTCTTGTATTTAACACTTTCCACAAATAAAAATAGCTAATGAAACAATGCAAATTGAAAAGAAAGTGAAGAAAGAATGGTCCCTCTTCACCTTTATTTCTCCCACAAAAAATTTGGAAAAATGCAGAAAATCCCAATTGTTAAAAACTTTACATGTATCTCCTTCTTAAACTACAAGAACCATTAAATTAGGAAAATATTTTGGACATAAATGACCTTCAAATTTTGCTATTTCAATAATCATCTTCTAGACCTGTGATCGGTCCTTCCCGACTTTCCACACTCTCCAAACAATAAAAATCGCGCACCTCTTCGTGGACCAACCGGGGTTCCTGGCTTCATCTGTTAAAAAAAATATAATTTTTTATTTATAAAAATAAAAAATGAAATATAATATAGGCTCATTGAAAACCCAAATAAGATTATAATAAAAAGATATTTTTTTGGATAAAACTGTAATCTAATTATTAAGTCATGATTTTTTTTTATATAAACTTGTGTTGTTAAAAATTACATAGAAATAAGAGTAAATTACAGTTATGGTCCCTGTGGTTTACACCAAATTACAGTTTTGGTCCTAGTTTTGAAAATCTTGCACCGGTGGTCCTTCTGGTTTCCAAATCTTTCATTTTTGGTCCCTATGGTTTCCAAATCTTTCACTTTTGGTCCCTCCATCTGTTACCGTTTGTGTAAACTATAGGGACCAAAAGTGAAAGATTTGGAAACCATAGGGACCAAAAGTGAAAGATTTGGAAACCAGAAGGACCATCAGTGCAAGATTTTCAAAACTAGGACCAAAATTATAATTTGATGTAAACCACAGGGACTAAAACTGTAATTTACTCTCAAAAAGTGGGAACGAAAACTAACAAAAGAGAAGGAATCAGATTCTTACAAGAATGGTCCATTCCATTCCATCAAAGAAAACAAACTTTTTTATTTTCAATTCCATGGAATGAACCATTCCATTCCTTCCCTGATTCCATCATACGAAACAATACCTTACCTTCCCTCTCCTATTCCGCCTCTTGTTAAAACAGAAACAACCACCACCTCCTGATCCAGACTCGTATCCCCTATACAAAAAAAAACCAATAAAATTATTTAAAATCATTACATAATAAATAGAGTTGACTTTGTTGACAAAGAAAGAAAAAAAAAGAGTTGACTTTGTTGACCACTTACTTGGCAGACAAGTTGCCATCATGCAACAAGCTCGGTGACATCGGATACTGACGCCCGATATGTTCCTTCGAAAGGGTATTTCCGTCTTTTATCTTCAAAAGGTTTAACTCACGCGTCAACTCATCTTCCCATTTCTCCTGTGATGACAAATCCATCGCCGCCATTTGCTGGTGGTGGTCACTGCCATCCTGTGGCAACACCTGATTCCGTTCCGGTTTCAACCGATTCAATGATCCCGGGGTCCCGCCCTTTTCCGCAGTTTGTAACCACGCGGTTTCCAACCTCTGTTCATGAATGATCGATTCTATTCTTTGCACCGGATTCCCGGCTTTCGGGGGTTTTCTCCCTTTTGCAACAAGCGGAGATGCAGATCTGGAATTGACGATTCCGTCGGAATCATGAAAGCTTCCTCCCGGTACCTTTAATTGTTGTTGAAGTGAATCGGGATTATTCGGTGTGGGCCCGTCATCTGAGAGTAATATGATTCTAACTTCTATATTCCGATGAAGAACAATCTCGAATGAGTTTGTTATACTGCTTACAAACCTTTCGGCTCGGTTTTTTATATCTTTATCTCGAAAGACAATATAAGCAACAAGGATTCCTGTAAGATTAATATATAATATTAGGGCCAAGATTTAAGAAATATTTCTGCAAAAGGACTAAAATGCAAGAAATAGCAACTTATTTTCATTTATCTGCAAAGTATAACATCGTATTTGTATTTTCTTTCTGTTACAATTCTGCTTTTAATTTTTTTTTTCTAATTAACCCATTGTACTTTCGATATTTTTCCTATGTGGGCATTATACTTTGAGAAATGTATCCAATTATGGCTTTGTATTTTGGGAAATCTTCAATAAAGTCATGATATTTTGGCTTAGTTTATGAAAAAGTCCCAAATTAATTTTTATTAACAAAAAAGTTCCAAATTAATTTTTATTAACAAAAAAGGACAGAAATCCGGCTAATGTTGGGACTTTTCCGTAAACTATGCGAAAATATTAGGACTTTATTGAAGATAAAACATGTAGTTTCTGTCCTTTTTGGTTAATAAAAATTAATTTGGGACTTTCTTGCATAAAATATGAATTAAAGTACTATAATTGGGTAGAGTTTTCAAAGTACAATGATGTGATAAAACAATCAATGAAAGTACATTGCTATTTCTTGCATAAAATATGAATTAAACCACATGGAAACTTAAAACTAAAAAACTTACCTTTATCTTCAGAAATAGACACAAGATTCCCATAAGTATGTAGCAACTGTCTTAGAGTCTTGGAATGACACTTATCAATGCAACGGGCCCAAATATCATCCAATATATTCGAATTACTACGTTTCGGTACATGTATGACATCATCATGTGGGTCCCCATTCATGAGTTGCCTCATTGATAAAAGGGTGTCTTCAGGGCTAGCTGAATTTTGGCGAATTGGTCTAGGAGGGTACATAGGGCTAGTGGACTTTTGAGGGGTATATTGGGAATCTGGCCTTTGTTTTTGGAAATAAATATCTCGGAAAGTAGCAGAGGGATCGTCTTCGGTTGTTCTTGAGCTTTGTCTTCTACTGCTTCCGGAAGGTGTGGGGTCCGTTGACGGGACTGATCCTAGCTGTAATAGGGTTGCGGTGAACCATGTTGACCGTTCACTTGAAAGTCTTAATTGTTTTTCGGATTCGGAAAGAAGTTTTAACGCGTGTTTTAGTCTCTCGATTTCAGCTTCTGTCACTGCAACAAATAGCAATGTACTTTCATTTACTTGTTTATTACAACATCTTGAAGTTGTGTCCCCAAAACACATTCGGATACACGGATTTAGTTTCGATTATAGTAACCGAAATATAATAATACACTTCCTACTAAACTTTATAAAGAAAAAAGTTGAAGAAAAACTTACGGCTTCTACCATCAAATAACGAGTCACCACTAGCTTCAACCACTTGATATGTTCCAGCAATAATGTCCATTATAAGTGTAGCCATTTGAGACATCAAGGCCATAGGGTCAACTCCCAATTCCATTAACTCTCTTGCTCTTTTCACTGTTTCAGCTGTGTTTGATGACATTGCTAACTCCAAAAGTTCCAATAACTTCTCATCAGAAACAACTCCCACCTACAATCAATCCCAAATCCCAAAAGAATCAAAAAAGGATGATAAAAAGAATTACAAGTGTTAATAGAAACTTACAAGTTCATTGACCAAATCAGTCGTGATTCTTTTTCCTAATAAACTTAACTGATCCAACATAGTTTCAGCATCCCGTAAAGATCCTTCTACATTTAAAGCAATCAAATCCAATGCATCTTCTTCAACATCCAGATTTTCATCCACTGAGATTTTCCTTAACCTGTTAACTATCTCACTGTCTTTTATTTTACTAAAAATATACTTTTGACACCGTGACAAAACAGCACGTGGCACGTTGTCAAGATCGGTAGTTATAAAGATAAACACGACGCTTGGAGGTGGTTCTTCTAGAAACTTCTGGAAGGCCAACCATAACTTGGATGGTAATAAGTGACATTCGTCAATAACGTAAACATCATGCCTTGTAAAAGCTGATGAAGTGGGACCCACTTGAAGTTTCTTCATTAAGTATCTAACTTTATCGATTCCCTTCTTATTGGACCCGTCCATTTCAGTAATCGCATGGCTCTTTCCGGAAATAAACTCGGTACATTCCCGACAAATCCCGCAAGGTCTTGTATCTCCAGTTGCAAGACAATTCAAGGCTGCAGCAAAGATTCTTGCAGTAGATGTTTTCCCAGTGCCACGTGGACCTTGAAAAAGATAAATCGGAGCAATTCTTCCTTTCGTAATCGCATTCACAAGTGACTGGACAACAACATTCTGGCCAACTAAATCCTCAAAGAACATCGGCTTATACTTATGGCTATAACAGTTGATATTATCAAGAGAAGAAGGAGAATCACCATTTACAGCTACAAGCTCCAAACCTTCTTGACTTCTGTAGCTTGTTGACCATCTTCTTCCATCTAATCGACTCAAAGCTTCCAAATCAAGCTCACCATAGTTAGTTGAAAGTTCATCATCTGTCCCGACAGATGAACGATCTCTGCTTTCAACCCCGTTTGTTAGTAACGGGACAAGACCTTGAGAAGTTTTGTGGGAATGTCTCGTTTTGTTGTAAGAACCCATTGATGATCGCTTATAATACATGGTCTGGCTTCCACACAACATGCTGCTTCCTTTTCTTCTTAATGTATCAGAAAATGAAGGGGAGTAACAACTGCCACAAACACCACCGCGTTTTGGGGTGCTTCTTTTAGAGGAAGACCAGTAACATGGAATCCCACATCCCTGGCGACCTGGTAGATCTAACTGATCATCATCATCATCAGAATCCATTCCTTCATCTCCATTTAAAGATCCGGTTGTTGCATCCCATGATCCAACTGTGCTTGGATTCCTGATCCAATACTTGTTGAAAGAACTTGTGGATAAAGCTGGGGTGCTATAACAGTAAGATGAATCGTCTTTCCTACTACCACCTCTCAAGAGTTTAGACGATCTGAGCCTTGACAACAATGGTGATGTCACTGAAGATGCTTTAACAACTATATCATCTGAATTAACATCTTCGTATTGGTCTACTAAGCTTAGCTGTCTCTGAAGTTGAAGCTTTAAAGCAGCAGACGCGTGTGATGTTTTCTTTGGCTTCTTCTTCATCAATGATGCCCGCCTAATAGGTGGTGTTGAGAGATTCGTTGCATCTTTGCAAGTGTTAAACATCTTTGAAGATGCTGACAATGCGTACCTGTGATCATCAGCAGTAACACTCTTCAAATCCCCGTCATTCCGGGCATCGCTCAAGCTGTCATCGACACTCTCATCTCCATCACCGATGACGTCATCGGCATTTCCTCTTTGTTGGTGTCTTGGTCTTCTTATGTTATCGTCTGTTTGACCCGTCACGGAAGCGCTCCGTTCGCTCTCCGATCTCTGCGTTTTCCAATTGTACAAAAACACCTTCTTCTCTTTCCTCCTATTTTTATTGTTATTATTACTGCTACCACTAACATTGTTGTTGATGCTGTTGCTGATGTCGTTAACATTATTCTCAGCGGTCTCTTCTATGCTGTGACTAGTGTTGGTTCTATAATGGTGATTATAATGGTTGCTGGGGGCATTGGTGATGGAAGAAGAAGTAGCCGCTGCTGCAATAGCAACGGCGGTGGTGGATCTAGATGAACTGAGCGGAGACCGCCATGAGGAAGTCGTACCAGGATCTCGTAAAGCCCGAGCAGCTTTCCTAATCTGAGTTAACTCCTTCTTCAGATGCAGATTGCTGGGATCAACAAGGCCACCACTATAACTACCGCTGCGATTTGCCGACATTTTCTTGCTGCTGCTCAGTTGCAGAAAACTGTGGAAAATCAAAAGAATAAGTAAACGTAAATGCCACAGATCTGACAGTCACAGATTCGTGTGAAGCTATAAAGTACAAATGTACATTTGATAGAAATTAGGGTTTCGAGGAAATGAGTTTCGAATTGGGGAGGGAAAAGGAGGATTTTTGAGACAACATTTCATCGAAATCGAAGAAAAGATTAGGGGTAAAAGGTGGAAGTTGGGTTCTTCCCTCTCAACAGTGACACACAGTCCTCTTCAAAAAGATTCTTCTGCTTTTGTCCCGGATTCACCTCAACTTTTGTCCGACTGTTTTTATCATTCTGCCTTAAAATTATGACTATCCGATTAATGTCGATTGAAATTGATGGCTTACCCAATTCTTGCTGTAAATAACAACTTTTTATTCATACAGGTACTATATGTATATAAGTAGAATGAGATAAAAACTATTTTTATCCGGTTGTACGATAATTTTATAGCATATAATTTTTTCGAGAAATAATACAGTTTTAACAAATAAAAAATTTAAGTTTGAATAAAGATATATATCAGAGTGAGCAGGGGCGACGCAGGACTGAGGACTCTACTGGCAAAAAAATTTTCCGAGCATACATAATAACAAAAATGAATTTAACATATGAGTGCGGTGCATTTTCGGGTCGGGTCGGGCATATATAATAACACAAAAAAATAAAACATACGATTGCATTATATATAACAAATTAGTGTAAAACTTACATTTTAAATATGAAATTTCCGTACTGACATTTTCTGAAAACGCTCCATAACATCTTCGAGTTTCACTTTCAAAAAGTCCTCTTTTTCAACATTACAAACCAATGCATCGTTCATAAAATCATCACTCATTTTGTTACGCAAGTCGGTCTTTAAAAGCTTCATCGCGGAAAAACATCTTTCAACTGTTGCGGTCGCAACGGAAAAACATCGTGAAGTCGTGATTGCCATTTGCCGCCTGATTCCATTTCCACAATCGTAATTTCGTATTTCCAATTTGAGTGTCCAGCCCAAGTTATTTTATTAAAAGTGTGGGTACTGGCTATTGGACTTAAACTTAACAATTTATAAATGTGTGGGTAGCCCAATTTCTTTGGATTAATACTTGGTGCACCTTAATTGGACCTAGTCTAGTAGCATAAAAAAATCTCTAGTGGCACTATAATATAAAAAAAATTCCAAAAAATTATACACTTGCGCAAAAAAAAAAAAAAAAAACGAGTAGTGGCACGGGCTACCCCGTGCCCCTACTATGTCCGCCACTGAGAGTGAGATGTTTATTTAGATTCTCATAATAGTATGGTATCAATAATAACAACATATATTTATTTATAAGTAATAATAATTATAACAAAAAATATATATCTTTGTCTATGTTGGTAACAAAGTGTAACCATGTTATTATTATATGCAATAGGTATGGTGTTATTATGGATAAATAAGTATATTTGTTATTATGGTTATAAAAATATACGTATGTTGTTTTTATGAGGGAAACATATAAATATGTTTTGTAGGGAGTTAAAAGTTTAAGTATATTCATTTTTTATAAATATGTACAGTTATTCAGTTCAATTATTTATTTCATTACTATCGTCATTTTTTATCATCAACCATAATATATCGCTACTATCTTATCTTATCTTATATCTTATATCTTATCTTATCTTATATCTTATAAAAGAAGCATTTTTCCTCTCACCACATGCATTTGAAACCTCCATGACATTTCAAATTCCCACTTAATATAATCAATCTATTAATTTAAATATTTTTACCACATTAAATTGAGATTTTTTTTCTTTATCCCACATTGCTTCACATATATATGACCTATTCTCTTTCTCTTATATAATACAATTTGTTTGCTTTCATTATCTATCAAACTTGATCTTTCAAGTCTATTCTTAATTAATGTTAATTTTATCATAGAAACATCCTTTTATTGCAAGTTTTAAAAGATTTGTACTATTTAGTTTTAATTCTAAAAAAGGTCATGGAGGTTTCAAATGCATGTGGTGAGAGGAAAAATGCTTCCTTTATAAGATATAAGATAAGATTCATTTGCTTTCATTATCTATCAAACTTGATCTTTTAAGTCTATTATTAATTAGTGTTAATTTTATCATAGAAACATCCTTTTATTGCAAGTTTTAAAAGATTTTTACTATTTAGTTTCAATTCTAAAAAGTATTGAAACTCAAATGTAAAAATTAAAATTACTTAAACTTTTAAAAACTTGACTAGATTGAAATTTTATAGTACGTCATTTTTAAAAAGTGACATCGGTGTAAACATTTTTCGATTCACCAATATGTATATATGTAGAAATTTAGTTCCTTACTTAAAACTTTTAAAAACTTGACTAAGCGTAAAACTTATAGTGTGTCGTTTGTAAAAAGTGGTAATGGTGTAAACATTTGTCGATTCACCAATATGTATATACGTAGAAATTTCAATTTTTAATGTTTTAACTATCTATTATAAAAGAGATCATTCAAAACAATGTGGTTCAACATTAATAATTTATTTTTTACCATATTATGTTGATATTTTACTGTCTCACATCGTGCCACACATTTATCTAATAGTTCATCTTTCATTTATACAATACCACTAATTTGATTACATTATCAATCAATATTCATCATAATATATGACTTTCAATGTCTATTATTAATTAAATATCATTTTATCGTACAAACATGTTTTCTCAAAGTGATAAAGGCTTCTACTTATAGGTTTTAGTTTCCGAAAGTATTAAAAACTCAAAAATGAAGATGAATATTACTAAAAAACTTTTGAACTTTATATATAATCTAAACGTATAATATTAAACATAAATTGTAATCATAATAGATATCATGTTTGTATCCAAAACTCTAAAAAGTTACATCATAAATTTTTTAAAATTCAATTATAAATAGATAGTCAAACATTAAAACCTAACAACATGTTATTAAACTCTATTGTTAATTAGTGGTCAATTTATCATAAAAACATGTTTTATCTCAAAATTTCAACAATTATCCTATTTCAAAATCATTGAAAGAAAGATGAATATTTAAAAGAGTTAAAAACTATTAAAATACTAATTGAGTTGCACATTCATAGTAAGTCATGGCCACAGTTCGATGTGTGATGACAACGTTGTAAACATTTTATTTTGCTTTCATAAGATTTATGCACATCGAACATTCAAATAGTAATCCTGCAAAGTTCAAACAAATATGTTTATATATATATATATATATATATATATATATATATATATATATATATATATATATTATAATTGATGTCATTTAATCAATATAGTTTAAGATGGATTTTTATAATGTACCACATTAATTTGAATTTATTAGAAAAAACAGATTGAAGTGGACATCGGTGAGTACCCGTCCAAATTTTATGAAAACGATCCTAAACTAAAACCAAAGGTTCATGGAATGTTGCAACCAATTCCTAATCTGGTTACAATCAAGAGCACAAAAGAACGAAGATATGAGAGAAATGATTTTAACCTCTCTACTTATAAATGTTTTCTTTCCCTTGAAATTTGTTTATTAAGCTATGTGGGATGAAAATTATGTTAGTCTCTTTACTTATAGATGTTTGATTTCTTTTCAGTTGTGTTTCTTAAGCGATGTGGGATAAGAAAATGACACACAATAGCACTATGAAGGAAATATTGATCCCACATCGTCAAGATAAACCAACTCAAGAAGCTTTTTTATTCTATAAATAAATGTCCCCCTCAAGTTAAAATAATTATATAAATCATTTGATATTTTTTACTGTTGGAAATTCCAAATATTAAAGTTCAAGTTGTACAAAATCGTATGCATTGTGCTGAATAATGCAATTTTGAACTTTTATTTCTTATGTATATTGATGGTCAAAAATGATGATTTCTAATTTTCTCAGAGGTCATTCAATCAATATATACTTCGTGTATTCAAACTATGTCTAATTTTTTATTATAAAGGAAGTCATCCAAATCAACGTGGTTCAAGATAAATGATTTATCTTTTACCACATCAATTTGAGGTTTTAGTGTTTATCACACATTCCTTCACATACATATATGACCTTTTCTCTTTCTCTTATATAATACAAATCATTTGCTTCCATTATCCACCAAGGAGAACATTATTAATTTAAATTAAATATTTGAAATTAAAACATGACCAAATACGCAATCTTTAAATTGATTTTAAAATAGACAAAAGTAAAGATAAATTTGAAATTATACAAAAATTTTATCTAAGCACGACCTGTTGGTAAACTATTAAAATCATGTGGTTTGAGATAACTCTTATCTTAAAACATATTAATTTGGTTTATATTTTGATGCATTGTATTTATTCATTAAAATTGTTTAAATTTATTGTTTTCCAATGTAACACCCCAACTTTTATAACATTTTTTTACAAACTTATTTCACAATCATTTATTATACAAAACGTTTAATTATACAACGGGGTATCACAAATTTGCATCACAAACCATAGTTCAAACCTGTCTAATTTACATTTTGTACAACTGTGACTACGGTCCTGCACCCGACTCTTTTAATGCCCTTCCTGTTTACCTGAGTACATAGCATTTAAAACAAATACGTGAGACATAATGTCTCGTGAGCATTATGAGTTTAGACCCAAAACCGTTTACCAGTTATATCATTATTCTTTAAATTTCCAATATTACATTTCCTGTGAGCGCACCCACAGGTACTCCTTATTTCGTGATGGTTTATTCCTACGAGCGCACCCGTAGGTTTTATACGAGACGCACCCGTATAACTACTTCCTCAATAGCATGAAACAGATTCATATATCAAGGTAAGACAACTACTTCGCGACGAGAGGTACCATCCCAGTAGTGTCTTTTTGCCACCCCTACCGCAGCAGGCCGTGGTCTTTATCCGGATACTTCTCAACTCATCAACAGGGTTCAATCACTTTATTACTTTCTTGTATTCCTCATTTATCTTTTGTATACATTATACTCACTATTTCATAGGAATCATTTCCAATTTCACAAAAACCATTTCCAGTTCCATTAAATCATTTCCATTTTCGTTAAATCATTTCGATTTCCATAAAACCATTTTTGACTCCCAAAACATTCTTTAATAAAATTCAGTTTGCTATGTACTCGAAAATCCACATAACACTCACCTCGGTCACCTAGGAGTTAGTTATCTTCTTGGACTCCTTTCTTTTTATCTTGAACAATCTTGTTTGAACCACCACCTATTATATACGAATTATACATTTATACTCAGTTCATATATTTACAATAACTAACTTTACAGTACAGAAGTACCATACTATGCAACTACAATTCATTAACTAGGCTACAACCTCTATTAACTAATTCCTTCAATTTATAACTTCCCCGGAATACACGTATTTTGCTACAGTACCCTCGGGAGGTCGTATTTCAAGTTTAATAATTTTTCACGTGTTTTCACACCATTTTAGACTTATGGTATGAATTATAGGCCAAACAGACATGCCTAGCACCATTTTCCACGAAATTTCGGACGTTTTTGACATCAGAGGATATGCACGACTCGTGCATAATTCCTTCATAAGGAAGCACGACTCATGCTTAATGTAGGGTGCTATTCTGAGAAGCACGACTCGTGCATATGCTAGGCATAAATATGCACGACTCGTGTCTGTGCTGCAGAGACGGGTTTTTGCCCGATTTTTGTGCTGCAGCCCCCTGTTTTGGTCCATTAAGTCCTTAATACTTAACCTAACCAATTTATATCATTCTATGACTAAAACCTTCAGTTTACATCATGTTTTAACCCATAGAAACAACTTAATTACACAAATCCTTAATTTAGGGTTCTTGAGGAAAATTGTCAATTCCTCCTACTTTAACCGATTCCAGAAGTGGGATTGAGTTTCTGTTGGTGTTTAGAACATGTTTCCAAGGTTAGAAACTCAACACACACTCCACACCACTTCTGTAACCCGTTTTTGCTCAACCCCAAAACCCCAAAATGCTTAAATTAAGTTATAAGGGTGAAATTCTTACCCCAAATAGCTTGAAAATCAAAACCTTGAAGTTAGTTGCTGATTTCTGCTCCAACTCTCGAGAACCTTCGTGAACCTGCTCAATCCTCGCTCTCTCCCGATGTTTCTATAAGTTTATGGGAAGTGGGAGATTTTCCCCACTATTTATGCTTCCTAGTTTTTCACTTCTAACCCTCTAGTTCTTTTTCTACCAATTTGGCACCATAACTTAGTTTTTATTACATCATACTTTTAATTTTTACATTAATACCCATAATCACAAAATATTTTACATTAAGATCCGAAATATGGCAAAAGACCAATTTGCCCTTTTTCCCATAACTTTACTATTACACATATTTATTTTATATATATATATATATATATATATATATATATTTATATATATATATATATATATATATATATATATATATATATATATTTATATATATATATATATATATATATATATATATATATATATATATATATATACATTTTTACAATTTCTCTCGGGTTCTTACATCCAAATTTATGAAACGTGGATTCACGTAGAACATCGCACCACCATACGTACATGGTATATAGGATAAAGATTAGGCCCAAACTGAGAAGTGTGGGGAAAGAGACGATGGCAACGCACCTCATACAAGAGGGGGGGGGGGGAGTCCGAACAGCCTTTAGTTAAAATAATGAAGAGATTGTTTTCCATATTTATATTCTAACTAATAATTTTTATCCTGCGCAACGCGCAGACATTCGCCTAGTTGGTACATAAATGGATACGTTAAAATATTGGTACACAAGTAGATGAGCTTAACTTATATACAAGTTGAAAGAAGAAAGTTTCTAGACATCAATATATAGTAAAAATAGGCATTAAAGTAGTACTAAAGAAGTATAATACCTTCTATGAAAGCATAATGCTCATATTGGAAAACTATAGGTTGGTCATGCCTACAAGTCCCTATCCACATTCCAAAAACCCCATCCACATTCGCATCCCGTTGAAAAATACCAATAAATAACATCCAAAATTTATAAACAAGCATTCGTTGTCTCGAAGTTTACAACCTTATTTGTTTTGTGAGCCAAAACATGTAGCAACACTTGAGTGAAGGGTTGTTAAATATTTGTTGATCAAAGTTGTTAACGATAATACGTAACAATAGATATATTAAAGTTTTAACAAATTGCAAACCTAAATCTTAAAGCTTATGGATTTGGCTATAGTTTGTTAAGAAGGTTCATAAATTTGATAATACATGGAAATTTTGTATGTTTAATGTTGTAATAAACATTATTTGATAATGTTTTGATGAAACATTTAAGTAATTCATTATCATGTAATCATGCTTAAATTATTGTTATAGATAGTGGAATTATGATGTACAATTAATGAGCTATTTTCACTTACTAAGCAATAATAGGCATTAATATGTGGCTATTGTACGTATTTGGTAGAGATTTTTTAAATAATAATTGATATTTATGGTCAATATTAAATATTAATAATGATACAATGATTGTTTAATATGGAAAATAGTGGTTAATTTTATATGATAAATCTTTGTAAAAGATTGGTAAGTTTTTTTATTTATAATAAAAATAAATTATACAAAAGACATTAAATTTTAACAAAAGTTTAATTTTGACAATGTGTTATTTTTTTCAATTAAGACATTAAGTTTTAAAAAAAGTTCGATTTTGACACTATTTTTCTAATATGTTTCAATGTTAACCATTTGGCCGGTCAATATTGTTGTCATTTGACATGACATGATGACATGTCAGTCTTTGATGATGTGACGCTGTCATGACATGTGTTGGGATATATTGTTTATGTCGAAGTTTGCTTTTGTTGTTCCAAAGTCAATCAACTATGAAGCTATGTTTAGAAGATTTCGAAGCCACTGCACTGAAGATTATGTACTTCCTATTTTTGACACGCTCTGGCATGTCAGGCCGTACATAGCACACTGACATGAAATGTACGTAGGGAGACAGTTAGTCGATAACGGGTAGTGGGATACCTGTCTGATTTTGTAACATTTATCTGTAATTTTTGTTCCCTTGATCATGTGTATATATATCAGGGTGATTATCGGGTTGAATTGTATCACCCGAATTTTAGGGCAGAAATGTTTTGATATTTTAATAAAATAGTTTTAAATTTTCCTTAAAAATAATACATATATTTACGATATTAATAACAATAATGTTCCCAACAAAACAAATTATATTTGAAACTGAATTATTTATTATCATTTGATTCGATAACAAAATAATTGGAACATAGTTATAAAATATTTTTCGATGCCAAAACATTCTTAAAAAAAATTAATTTGATTGTTAGTATGAAAGTTACAAATATTAATAAGTTATAATAATATTAGTTACCTTTTACGTTTAAATTTTTACTACTAAATTTTTATTAACTTCTTATCTTCTACTTTCAGTTTTAGTGTTATCCATTATAAAATCATTTTCACAACATAAAAATGAAATATAAGTTACTGGTTATTAAACCGTAAAATATTGTTACAAAAACGGTATACGACTTCGAAGTTCGAAATGTGACAAGGCTTATGTCAAAATATAGGTAAAAATATGACGATCTCGAATATATAATTTTATTTTTACCAAAGCTTACGATATATATATATATATATATATATATATATATATATATATATATATATATATATATATATATATATATATATATATATATATATATATATATATATATATATATATATATATATAGTAAAGTTCAAATGAGAACCCTTTTTTTCGTGAAACCTAGGACCCTTTTTACTGAAATGTTTTTTTTTTTTTCAAAAAAAAAGACTTAATACACTAAGTCGCTTATATTTAAGACCTTTTGTCAAAAAACAATTTGAAAAAAATATGGATATACGAAATATACACATATGCATTTTTTTCGCAAATGTATATATGTTCACGTTTTGTGCATATGTGCACATTGCGTATATGCATATTTTTTTCAAATATTTTTTGACAAAATGTTTTGGATATAAGCGACTTAGTGTATTAAATCTTTTTTTTTTTTTGAAAAAGAAATTTCAGTAAAAAGATTCGTAGGTTCTCACGAAAAAAAGGGTTCTCATTTGATCCGAATATATATATATATATATATATATATATATATATATATATATATATATATATATATATATATATATATATATATATATATATATAATCAAAATAAAATCAATTGTTATCATAATAGAAAGAAGAAAATTGTGACATCTTTTGTTTGTTTTTTATTTTTTTTCTTTTATATAATATATAATAATACATGTGGGTGCCACTTAATTATTTATTCAATTTTACGTATTTTACCTCAAAGAATTCGTATTTTAATTTCAAACACTACGTACTCAATTCAATTCGTATTTCTAAATTTATCAAAAAGATTATTTATTTTTGTATAACGCAAAATATATCATCAGAAACGTATCAACAATACGGACAACCTGACACCAAATTGGAATATTATCGACATTATTATTGTATTAAAAAAATTTCTTTAAAACAAAAATGTATTAACATTTAAACCCCTCTATTTTTATTAAACTTACATGTGGTGGTGGTAGTGAAAATCATATATGAATAATAATATATTTATTTCGTCGTTAGAGTGTCAACGCTCCGACAGCGCCGAAGTATTAGAGCGGCAAGAAAAAATATGTGGCCCAGATTCATTCTTGCGTTCTCTAACTTTTTCTCCATTCTCAGTTGTTGGGTTTTAAGCAAACTATGAACAAAAATCACTTAAGTTCACATGCACCCTAAAAGATCTATGTTTTCATCTATTGAACCTATAACTATGAACAATATGAGAATCAAAATAAATTTCACAAGAAAACTAACATTTTGATCATTACATCTCTTGGAAGCAAGCACCACAAGTGTGAATGGCTCACACCCAAGAACTTGGCAAGGAAGTGGAACCCTATGGTTGGCGTGAAGAATGGGGAGGGGAAACCCTCTATTTATAGTCCAAAACTGATAAGTCTTATGACAGATAACTGCCATGTTTAAACTTCTGATATGATAACTGTAAGACCGTTCTGCCGAGGCGCGGCTCGGGCGGATCCACGACGCGGCTTTAGGAAGGATCTGGATTCGCGAATGAATTATACGCGCGGCGCGGCTCGGGAGGATCCGCGGCGCGATGCGCCGCAGATATGAAAAACCCTAATTCGGATTTAAACGCCTATATAAATGGTCTCAGCCTTAAGGTTCGTGTTTTTAGAAGTTTTCGGGAGTAGAGTCGTCTGGTTTCAGCAGAGGCTCTTCGGTTCCAAGGCTTTGAAGGTTTTGAGAGATTGGAAGAAGGGGATACAACGTGGGGGAAAGCTTGTAGCCGATTGTGTGCTTTCCTCTGTTTTCCAGAAGCAAGGTAAGAGGATCTACCTTACTGATATTTCATTTTATCCCGTCATATGGTGTTATCCCTTGGTTAATAGTCTTAGATGACTTGTAATACTTAGGCTTTTGGACCATGGACATGCATGGACTTGCATGTCCATAAGAAAGTGACCTTAGGGTACTTTCTGATCTCAGGAAGGGTGTAGACAGGAACCCTAATAGATGGCTGTACTGGTTAAGGGCTAAATGGGATTTCGGACTATTACGAGTCCGCGACGCGGACAGGCTATGCCGGCGATGCGGGTTCAGGTAAACCCCGTAAGTATGTAATGATAAGTCCGCGACGTGTAAGTGAGAGGTTGCGCCGCGGCGAGTGACTGTTTGACCAAAAGCTTAATGTCAACCCTTGTTTGTTAGCAAATGTCGGGTCTGACCTTTAGGCCAGTCTATAGGAGTTTGGTCAGTGATTAATATGTTGTGTATGTGGGATTTAGGTGATCGGACGAGCCTAGTTTGGGATATTAGCGATTATCCGGACGGTTGTGATTCAGGTGAGTATCCTCACTTACTATGTGATGTTGCATGTTAGGCATATTGTGTGTTATTTACAGTTATATGATTTGTTCTATATCTGTGATTATTTATTGATGGGCTCAGTACTGATGCGTGTCCCCTCGTAGCTGTTGTATGACGAGTTGGACTATTGCCTTGTCCCATAGCTGTTGTATGATGGGCTGGGCCATAACCGGGAACCCATAGCTGTTGTATGACGGGTAGAACTGCCCCGTGTCCATAGCTGTTGTATAATGGACGCCCGTAGCTGTTGTATGGCGGGTAGGGTCGGGTCGTTCTCGAGGACGGGTTGTTTAATGTGTGGGCATGTATGTTAATTTGTGGACTCATTAAGCTTTAAGCTTACCCGTTGATTTTATAACATTTTCAGGTACTACAAGTGATAAAGGGGTGAGCTCGGCGTGACGGCGGTGCATCGCATATTTAGGTTTTGCAGTTATATGGTTAATAGGGATTTTTAATATTATGGGACGTATACACTCTGATAACAGTTTTGATGAACACCGTTTAAGCATGTTAATAAGATTATCTATGTTTTTACTTACCTTTTTAAAGAAAATTTTTGATTGGAAATTGGGGCGTTACAAATTGGTTTCAGAGCCTTGGTTTGAGGGATTTGGATGAACTGTATTGGGAATCCAAACTCAAACTTAGGACTGCGAGCTTTTCATTAAAGAAATAATGTTTTCTCTATAAAAGTTTTAAGTAGTTGGGTTGAATCACATGTGGAAGATTCCCTTGCATCTTCTTGTTTGATTGTTTCTTGGGGGTTTGAAACATGGTATGTACACCTGACTTATGATTTTTAACAGATAATGGGTTTCGAAAAGAACGAGATGTGATGCAAACCGTCAACCGAGCTCAAGTAAGTTTTTGTGATTCCCAATTACCCATGCCAAGTTTGTACTATGTGATAATATGTGTTATGCTAGAAAGTAGGCATGGAACCTAGTCATGAAATGCATGCTAGAGATGCTTGGATCAGGATGCCTTCTGCCTGTTATGTGTTATTTGTGCTGCTTTAGGATCTATGCTAACACTATTAGGTTGCTTAGTGAATGCTATTAGGTTATATACAATTAGGATAAGATAGCCTAAGAATTATTGGTCTAGCCTTACTGGTTGTTCCTTGTTTGGTTGTAACTTTGGGGTAGGATCATTTATTTCAACGTCTATCTTATTCTCGATTGTGTACGACCGTGTGTCCGTGAGGCGACCCGATGGTGTTAGCAGAAGTTATTTTAGGCACGGGTGGGGCGTGAGATCCTAGGTAGCCTAGGATGAGTGTTAGGCACTTGGGTGCGAGACAGTATGAATACCGATGTCGAATAGATGAGTGAGTGGTAAATTAGAGTATTGGGGGACGAATTCTGGAACAAGTACGAATAGGTATGGAAGGTAGTACTGGGCCCGTACTACCGAAAGCACAGGATTCATACTTGAGTCAGGAAGAGTTACCCAAAATTCTAAGGAACCGGGTAGGGTAGAGAATCAGGTATGATTCACATTATGGACTAGTGGCGAAAAGGAAGTACACATCTTCACTGTGGTGATGATCGGTCATGAAGAATGGATCAAGAGGAGTTTCGGGTGTGACCGATGGAGATGGATCGGGATAGATCATAAGGTGCAGAAATTGATCACCGTTGAGGTATCAACGAGGGCTATGATTGACAGTAATGGGTTAGGTGATGCATCCGGGTTGCTAGTCGATGCATCTGGGTTTTGCATGTCGATGTTTCAAAGGTCTATGGATGCGAATCCCGATAGACCTTATCCCTTTCCAATGGACTAAAACGGCATGGTATGAGGATTTGATTGGTTGCAAAGGCTCGAGGCGCTGATCGATCGCGATCAGCACTAGGTATTAGTACAGACTCCAAGTGGGGGAGAGTTGGTGTTCTAAGAGAATAAATAAAGCTTAATGCGTGTATAGCTCAGCTACTGGAATATAGGAGTACTTGCATTACGAATTATCAAGAGTTAGCTTGGGTTATGATGATGGAGGGAGAAGGGATTGACAGCTTGTTGGAAACTGTGGCTTGGGAATCTGCAGATAGGTTCCAAATGATTACTAGGTTTAGGGAATTGACGAGAATCCAGATTGATTTAAGTGCCGACATTATGTCAACTTGTGTCACTCGAAGAGCAGGAAGGGCCCGTCCAGCTGCTTAAGCTGATGGGCCTTGGCTCCTGTTACCCAGCTGAAGTTAGAGTGATTGGAGAATACGTACAAGGTATGGCGAAGAATGTGTGTAGTGTGTGACGTATTGGATGAAGACCCACAGAAGATGGCTCCTTGGACAGATAGCCACAAGTAGAGGGTTGAAGCGGAAAGGGAAGAAGGGTTCCCAGTATGACATAATCGGCCATTAAGGATGGAGGTCTCATGGCGATGAGGGAGATGGCGTGGGGATGGATACCCGCGACCTGACAAGGCAGGGTGCTTGCCGGCAGGGACGAAGGCCTTTGAAGAGGGAAAGTTGTAGCTTGGAGGAGGAAGATGGGAGTGTCATTGCGTACTGGAGCAAGCAAGGGGTTATTGGTGCATCAAGTAGCTTTTCACCTTAGGGTAAAGGTGTTTGGAATAGCTTTGAGTAAAGGAAATTCTGTGAATGCAAGGAAGCGGTTCGAAGTTGTATGCAGTGCTAAGAGGCATGGATCTTGGCCATGCTAGGGAAGCATGATCACCTTTTTAGAAGTTTTGATTATTCTCGTCAAGGCATGAAGAATGTCGGGCGATTATATTCAATTCAAGACCTTGACAGCAGTGGGAGCGAGAGAGTCAAGTTTTGGTATAAAAAGGGCAGAGCATGGAAGGTGAGACGCCAGACTAAGGAGACAACGCGACCTGTTGGTTCGACCGCAAGATTGCGCAAGCTATGGTGACTTGGAACACAAGGGTTATACTTGCATAGACTGATACTCAGAAGGATTGACGCAGAGGAATTATTTAGAGACCGGGAATCTACTTCAGGCTTCAACAAGAGTTATGCATGAAGGAAAAAAGTCTTCAAAGTAATGGATGTGTCAAATGTGACAGCACATCTCAGGAGTGCTAGTTAATAGTTTCAAGGAAGGAAAGGATCGCGAGCTGAGAAGCCTTCCAAGGCAGGAAAGGCTGGGCGGAAGTAAGGAAGGGGTCGGAGCGAGGTTTTAAGGAAACGTGTTGGTGAGATGGTGTATCAACCGGGAAGGATCAGCACAGAAACAACATATTAAGCAACGATGAGATAAAGGCATGACGAGGGATATGTTATTCAGAAAATATAAGGGAAGCTAGGAACAAGGATCAGCGTTAGCCAGGAGCATTGGGTCTTATTGGTTTAGTGATCGATTAAGGATTCTACGTCCTGGAGGATTGGTATCTCACGTGGGTACCGGGGTACTGTGCCTTGTTCAAGGTTGTGCCCCTCGTGCCTCGGTGAAAGATAAGGTGTTGTCGGATGGAGTGTACTATGTTGAGGTGGTATTGTGCTACGTTCTGGTGAGTACTTCGTGCTGATCGGCAGTGCCAGGTCCTTTACTGTAGCAATACTGCGTCGTGTTCCCTCAAGTACGAGATGCGGTTACAGCGGGTTGATGGGCCAGATTGGGTTGTGGGGCAGATGATTTCTGTACAGGATGAGATAATGGTCTTTTGGGTGCCGAGGATTAGCACTCTTAGATTGTTCAGTGGGATAGGAGATGATTATGGACCCCTCCATGATCACATTTGTCAATCTAGTTGAGGTCAAGACTGCCTTGATGTTGTTGATGGCTGTTTAGCTGGTAAGAATAAAATCCAGGGGCGGATCAGGATGACCCGAAGGCCAGACAGATCGAATTCAAGAAAAGGGTTTAGATGAGGAACTATGGAAGGGAGCGTCTTAAGGTGAGTTAGTTCGGGTAGATGAAGAGTTGGGAGTGGGGTTAGCGGAGGTTGGCTAACCCATTATGGTCGCTTTGGATGTTCGTTATGGACAGAGCATTTGGTGCGGTAACGAACGAAGAGTTTGTGTCAAGTTTTTCATTCGCCCGAGGGGTGACATGGATGCGTATGATATTTTAGAGGATTATTGGTGATCTGGCCGGTAAAGAAGTGGGAATGGTTAAGTGGAGAGGTATTTGATCGGTGGGAAGGTCGAGGCCAATCACCAAAAGACTTGTAGCTAATTTGGTCTCCGAAGATTTTGAGGTGGAATTTGGAGGTAAGCCTATACGGGTTCACGGTGGAAGTACTAAGGAACCCCTCAGTGTGTTGATGAAATCTAGGATGTCGTAGACCGAAGGAGCAGGAGTGCTAACTTTTAGTCTATTAAAGTATGTTGGTCAACGAAAGGGGGATTATGTTAAGGCTCGGGAGAAGGTACCCCGATGTGGTGCTCTGGATGGCGATATCAGATAAGGAGGTGCAGCTCACTTAGGAGTTTAGGAAAAGGTTCGCAAAGTTTTCGACACTCAACTTTGTTTCAGTATTGTGCATCACCCTTAGAAGGATGGCTGAATGGAGAGATCGATGTAGACGCTGGAAGGAGTTTCTTCGGGATCACGATTCTTAGTGTGGTGGGAGTTGCAGTCTCCTATGTAACGTTGGTAGAGTCCTTTATGATAATGGTTAGCACACGAGAAATGGCCTTTTGTACAAGAAGTCGTACGGGAGAAGGTGTCAGGACTTCTGTGTGTTCAGGAAGAGATTGTAGACTGTTTTGAGCCGGAAGAATAATCATGATAATATGTAGTGTTAGGACTGAGCTTATCGGTCGGAGTTTTTTCGTTAAGGTACCGTTGTACTGGAAAGTTGGACCCCGAGTGTACCGAATCATTGTTAGTGTAGTAAATGGAATCTATGGTTTAGTTAGGCTCGTTGCAACTTCTAGATTTCTTAGTTGAGGCTGTGTAAGTCGACACGTTCTGTAGCGTGCAAATGGGAGAGAAATTGCGAGGCGACGGTCCGATCTCGAGTTTTAGGTTGGGGATTTTGTTCTTTTAAAAGTGTCGCCTTGGGAAAGGAGTTATTCGATTTAGGAAGCGAGGAAAGCTTGGCCCTAGGTTCATTGGACCATATCGAATCTTCACGCGAGTAGGTAAGATAGCTTACCGGTTGGAGCTGCCCGAGCAGCTTAGCCAGATTCACGACACGTTCCACGTTTCGCAACTCAGGAAGTGTATTACAGATGAAACTTCAATAGTGCCTTTGGAGGATATTCAAGTAGACGAACGCCTGAATTATGTGGAGCGACCGATTGCCATCATTGAAAGGAAAATGAAGACTTTACGAAATAAAACAATAGGATTAGTTAAGGTGCACTGGCAACATCGTAAAGGGTCCGAGTGGACTTGGGAACCGGAGGAGGAAATGCGGAGGCATTACCTGGAGTTGTTTACAGGCGCGGATTTCGGGGACGAAATCCAGTCAAGTGGGAGAGAATTGTAAGACCCGTTCCGTCGAGGCACGGCTCGGGCGGATCCACGGTGCGGCTTTGGGAAGGATCTGGATTCGCAAATAAATTATACGCGCGGCGCGGCTCGGGAGGATCCGCGGCACGATGCGCCGTAGATATGAAAAACCCGAATTCGGATTTAAACGCCTATATAAAGGGTCTCAGCCCTAGGGTTCGTGTTTTTAGAAGTTTTCGGGAGTAGAGTCGCCTGGTTTCAGCAGAGGCTCTTCGGTTCCAAGGCTTTGAAGGTTTTGAGAGATTGGAAGAAGGGGATACAACGTGGGGGAAAGCTTGTAGCCGATCGTCTGCATTCCTCCGTTTTCCAGAAGCAAGGTAAGAGGATCAACCTTGCTGATATTTCATTTTATCCCGTCATATGGTGTTATCCCTTGGTTAATAGTCTTAGATGACTTGTAATACTTAGGCTTTTGGACCATGGACATGCATGGACTTGCATGTCCATAAGAAAGTGACCTTAGGGTAGTTTCTGATCCCAGGAAGGGTGTAGAGAGGAACCCTAATAGATGGCTGTACTGGTTAAGGGCTATAAGGGATTTCAGACTATTACGAGTCCGCGACGCGGACAGGCTATGCCGGCGACACGGGTTCGGGTAAACCCCGTAAGTATGTAATGATAAGTCCGCGACGCGTAAGTGAGAGGTTGCGCCGCGGCAAGTGACTGTTTGACCAAAAGCTTATTGTCAACCCTTGTTTGTTTGCAAATGTCGGGTCTGACCTTTAGGCCAGTCTGTAGGAGTTTGGTCAGTGATTAATATGTTGTGTTTGTGGGATTTAGGTGATCGGACGAGCCTAGTTTGGGATATTAGCGATTATCCGGACGGTTGTGATTCAGGTGAGTATCCTCACTTACTATGTGATGTTGCATGTTAGGCATATTGTGTGTTATTTACAGTTATATGATTTGTTCTATATCTGTGATTATTTGTTGATGGGCTCAGTATTGATGCGTGTCCCCTCGTAGCTATTGTATGACGAGTTGGACTTGTTGGATTAGGTGTCTAAGCCATGACTTTACAACTATGTTTATCTTGTTAATTGAAGCAAAGTCCATTTGGGTTGCCCTCATAGCTGGAGGTCAGGATAGAGTTCGGTAGAGTAAAAGGTTGATTTATTAATTGTGTAATAAATCAATAGAATTAATTAAATGGTTTATTAATATATTTAAGTGTTAATATATTAATTAGAAACTATAATAATTAATTGAGATTTAATCTAGAATTAATTGGATTTAATTCAGTGATTAAATTAATTAATTAAAAGTGCAGGGACTGGCTTTGTAATTATTCAATAGTTGAATAAAAGGCTAGCCAGTGGAAGGGCCTTAGTTGGCGAAATTATGAGTGGTTACACTCATATTTCGAAACCCTAATTAGGGTTAAGGAAAGCCTTGTCCAAATGGTTAACAGGCTTGCCCATTTGGAGGCTCCTTAGGGTTTCAGTTGTAACCCTTGGAGGCTATAAAAGGAGGCACCTGGCCACCCTTATTCTCTGCGCCATTTTCACAAGGATAACTCTGCTGGACTGTCTTCTCCATTGCTGTGGGTATGACTTGCATCTGAGGCAGGATACTTTTGCTGCTAGCTTCAAGAACAAGATTCAAAGGTTGGTTCTTCTGATTTAATCTTTAGAAATCATTGTTGTACTTTAGTTTTTAGTTTATTATCTTCATAGAAGAAAACATAGATCTTTCTAGGGTTGCATGTGAACCATAAGAGTTTTTGTGTTCATTGTTTGCTAGAAAACCCTTCAGTGGTATCAGAGCATAGGCTGTTTTCTTGTGAATTGATATAAACTGCTTAGATGATTTTTTGCCTTGAGTTTTTGCCAACAAAAACCTCTTGGAATAGCCTCAATTTCGTGGCTTAGGCTAGGGTTTCCTAACCCTAGCCGCCACCCCTTGATTCCCCCTTTATTTGCTTGATTTACTTGCCTTGATTAGGATTGTTATTTATGGTAATTGCTGATTAATTAAATAACTAGAATCCTTTATTCATATATGGTAAATCTCGAAATCTAGGGATAAATATAGGTAATTAATTGATTAATTTTGTGATGCCTATATTAGATTTAATTAGTTTAATTAATTGTTTAATTAAAAGATCAATTAAATCAGCTTAAAGAATTAATTTAAATTTTCAAAAAATTTATTAAAATTTGCGAAAATTCTAATTAAATTAATTCTAAAATATTTTAATAAGATTAAAATATATCTTATATATTTATGATTAAAAGTTAATTATTTATATATAAGAAAATTGGTTAGTCTTACCGCAAGTAGGCCTCATTCACAAAACTGTCCTATAAAGAGGGTATAAGGCGACTGACTATAAAATGTTAGTCTAATGGGTATCTACTCTTACCCACCGCTCTCCTGGTCAGTCGAGTGTCGTTAGCCGAACGGGTTTGATAGAACCGCTAAGCCTCTTAAAAGTATAATGCTATAATTGAAAGTACTAGAACCTCAAACAAAACCCAATCTAGTTACTTTAGGATAAAAATGTGAATTGGTGCTAATCCATGGAATTGCACATTGCACTTTGTGGAACGTTGGTGGAGCGTGAGTGGTTTACCGGCACACCAACTGGGGTCCGCAAAGAGTCGCAATGGGTTTCTCGATTTTGTCATTATTAACGGAGCGTGTGTGGTTAACCGGCACGTTAATTAGAGATGACAATTGACTTCGAGAGTACCGAGCGAATTCGCATGGTTATTCACACCCGGTTTGTGATCCTCGGCATCCCAGTCACAAACAGTGGGGCACATCCGAGACTAAACATGCCATTGAACAGTTCAATGTGTCTCAACAGATCTAGGAATTTCATAAGATGAAATTGATAAGTGCATTATCTACCTTAATGACCATTATGTTGTGATTACGGCATCCCTCTTCACACCATAGTTGGGGTATTTTGGGTCCTAGCCTTAATAAATAATATATTGGGTAATTATTTAAAAGGAAAAACTAAACTAATAAATTCTGTTTATTGTAGATGTCTGAATCAAGTGTCTATTCTCCTCCCTCTCCTCCTTCACCCATTTCTGAGAGCATCAGAAAGCACCTGCTTAATATGGAAAGGCTGACTGACCTTAACTGTAAGGAATGGCTTCACAATTGGAGACTGGCTCTCGGCATTGCGGGCAAGCTTCATCTCACCGAGTATCCGATCCCGGTTCCACAGGAACAAGTCATCATAAATAGTTCTTATGATGAGGGTAACTTCTTAGTTGATGTATCCGAAGAAATTCGTGACCTCATGTTGTTGACCATTGACCCCGAATTCCGCAAGGATTTTGAATCCTTAGGGCCATATGAGTTAATGCAATCGGTTGAGGAAAGGTTCCGAAAACCGGTTGAAGAGGAACGAGCTAGGATCTTCAAAAGACTTGCAGAGTGTAAGTTAAAAGAAGGAAGTAGCATCGATTCGCATGTTCTTCAGATTGAAGCGTACATAGGCGAATTGTACAAACTTGGTTATTCCATGAGTCAGGAGTCGAGTGTTAACACTCTACTCGCTTCACTGACTAGTAAGTACGATCTGTTCATTCAGACGTATAGAAAGGAAGACCAGAAAAAGACCTTAATGGAAATGCGTCCACTGTTGACTTTATACGAGTCACTCTTGGACAGGCATAGTTCCAATAGTTCAGCTACTTCTGGATTAAGTCCAGTGGAAAGACGCAGCAAGAAACGATCCAGATCGTCTGGATATGTCTTAAGCTGGGAATCCACAGAATCGGATACAGTCGCAGAAAGATTGAAAGACGCTCCAAAGTCAAAAACTCAGGTATATCTAAAAAACCTCAAAACTCCTGTTCCATAATTCCTTGATGCATAATGTGATAGTCACATTTTGGTTTGTATGCAGGGAATGAGTAAGGTACGGGACTCTGGCGCATAGGAGCACATTTGGATTGGATTTCCGGCTCATGCGATTTTGAAGTTTAGTTAGATATTGAAAAAATGTTATTAGCTTATTAGATGCGTATGACATTGTCTATCATATTATACATTGTTCAAGGATTTTGTTTTAATAAAATTGTCAATTTTCTTTTAACACATGTTGTTTGAAATATCCTTGAAATGTTGTATGATTGTGTTGAATGCAAAATTAGTAATAACCTGAATGTTGAATGCATCCAAAGTGTTTGGATTTTAGGAATTGTGTCCCTTATGATTGTTAATGTTATAAGAATCAATTCAACCAAAGGTCCAGTTGGACAGGACTTTGGAATCATTTGACTTAAAGTCACATGATGAATTGAGTTCTTAATGTGTAAAGAAATGAATCAACCAAAGATCCAGTTGGACAGGACTTTGGAATCATTTGACTTAGAGTCAGATGATGATTAAGTTCTTTATAAAGCACATGTGGCAAGAAATGAATCGCCCAAAGATCCAAGGGATAGGATTTTGGAATCAGTTGACTTAGAGTCAACTGAAGATTGCAAGTCTTGAACAGAATTAACAAAGTCATAAGTTTACATAGAGATGTAAAAGAGATTGAGATTAGAAGCAACGAACACATCAGATGCTGTGTATTGCTCGAATCTTCAAATAGAACACAATTGTTCGTACTTCACAATATTTGTCATTCGATATGACGAATATGACTTCGCTTATCAGAATAAGCGATTGGATTGAATCCTTGAACAGTTCAAGGACTTCAAAGGAAGTACGAGATCCACAGAACCTGAGTGACAGCATAAACTGGGGAAAATGTTTCACAGTTTATTCTCTTCCAAGAACATTAATAGTTATAATGTGTCTTAGGGAAGATGATGGAGCGTTGGTCGAAAGAGTTCGATCCTCGATGTATGAGATACATTGCCAATTAGTTTCCCGTAAATCATACACTAAACCAGTCAAACCATATTCCAACCACATCCTTCGACTAAGTAGGTTTTGCAGACATTTTCTGAAATGTAAAGCTGGGATTGTCCCACTTAAAGGTCCAGGGTCTTGTAGTGTTCATCCGAACCTCACGACTGGGCTGAACCTAATCAGAAATGTCATTTCACAGGCTATCCCGCTGTACCTGGAAAAGAAAGAGCTCTTTTAGAAAGAACTCATATTCTAAGGAGACAGTGGGAGTTTGGGACAGTCCTGAATGAGTTCAGGATTAGCCAAGTGAAATAACCTTTAGTCATCGCTAGGCTTAGAGCAGAAATCAGATTTCTGTTTTAATACTGACATAACCTTCTCTTGACCAGTAGTACTGATCACCGTCATAAGTAGTTATGATCAGGGTGACATACCGAATAGTGGTAAAACACTATAGTTGGTACGGATTTTCAATCCGACTACTTGGAAGCATTGGTGAGCCCGGTTCCTACCAATTAAGAGAACTTTAGGACGAGATACAGTCTATGTGACAGTTTGATTGATTTTACAACTGGTCTTAAAACTAGTGGGAGTAATCATCAAAAGAAACCAACATGGACAGAAACGTACCTTCAGAACATCTGATTGAGTGAGACGATACTCAGAGTCAAGGAATTGACTCCGAGAGAAGCACTGTCAATAGAAGATGAAATCTAAAAAAATACTGCATATTGTAAGTCGTTAGTGGAGCGCGTGTGGATCACCGGCACACTAATGAGGACTCACAAAGAATATGCCAGTATAAAGGTACATGGGCCCGGGATTTCCTCATGGGCATCTCGCAAGAAAGGATATTCAGATTCTCGAAATATGCCAAAGGATTGGATTTTGAGAATGAGCTGAAAGATATCCATTAAGATGTCAGAAAGGTTTGGATTCTCAAAATATACCAAAAGCTCTGGATTTTGTGAATAGTCCATAACCGTGTCAAAGCCAGTGGGAGTGTTGTTGTTATCTATCTCCATATGTGTGTTACATAATGTTTCTAGGAAACGTCTCTTTTCATTACAAAGTGTAATGACTTGGTGTTAAGAGACGGATCGCTATGAAAGACTTAATAAAGATACGGCATGCTCAGGTGGTTACAAACGTCTATGAGATAGATCGAAACTCTGCCAAGATGATCTTGATGAGACTCAAGATGCATAGCTCAGGAAAGGAGTTTCCTGTCATTACAAAGTGTGATGTTTTGGCATGAGAGGTATGAAAGGTGCAACGTACTCACATAATCCATAGACATCTATCAGATAGATGTTGTCATCAGTATAGACCTGGCCATAATAAGCATGATCTTGATAAGATTCAAGATGCATGAGAAAAGGTCTCCGAAAGGATATAGTTATTAAAAGTCGTGACACAAGGATTATAAGTAATCCTAAGATTCCAAAAGGGTTTGGAATAGGACTAGATCGAATCCAACAAGTTTCTTGGATTGATCAGAAGTGTCATGAACATGTCTTGATGACTTAATGCTTAGAGCATAGTGAGTCAGATTCAAGATATGACCTGGCTGAGAATACTTAATGAATTTTGTACTTACATGAGAAATCATTGGAAAATGATTAGGGGTGAATGTTGATAACAATTTGAAAAGAGTTTTTCAAATAAGGACTTAATGGTTAAAGAATTTCGTTGGCATTCCGATGGAGCGCGTGTGGCTCACCGGCACATCGTAACACCTCGAAATAATCTTAGGGTACAGTCATGTGGACTAAAGATCCCGAGAACCATGGAAAGTCACAATACATAGAATGGAGTTGTTAGTGAGAATGACGGTATGACCAAAATTGAAATATCATCGGAAGGATATCCGATCGGATAAAGTGTATAAATGTATAACATTTGGATACACAGAAAGAGTGAAAGGTCAAGTAGACATAGATACATAACTCGAATTAAATAGTTTAAAAGGAATCTAGAAACCGATAATAGTTTATGTAAAATCCGACTTGGTGATTACCTCGTGGAGACTTGGTAATTAGGCAATAGTAGCCACCAGTCAGATTTTAAGTTTCAATTTTGCATGTTTCACTTCCCGAATAATTTGATTATTCAAAAGTCCACAGTCGCTCATACTTTTCGGGAGTAAGTATGAACAAAGACTGTCGTGAATTGGTTTGTAGATTGTCTAAGGAGTTAGACATTGCAGTAAGACTGCTACAACGTTCATGAGTACTTAGAAATAGAGATTTGAGTATTGGATAAACCCGCGCTCAACAGATTGCTTCATGGATTACATCACGAGCAATGTTGAGACGATAATATCGTATGATCTTGAAGCGGAGACATATGAGTTGAAATTTACGAGTCGGTTGTGCATTGATAATGCGAAAACGCATCGGTAACTCGATGTTACAAACGCATTGTTGTGTACGACTTGATAAGTAAAAGACACAACCATATGAGTCAAAGCTTATTCGTTCCTTGACCCTGATGGGAAACAGATATCTGTAGGCCGCTCGATGATTTTGAAGTTGACTAAAGTGCTGGCCAGCCTGGACTAAATTGATGTGTTCAATTAGAAGTCCGAAAGTCATAAGCAGAATCGGAAATCGGGAAACAGAGTATCAGACAGAGATTGATCTCAATCCATGTCTCGTGTCTGGAAATATCTTGTTGGACGAAGGATTATATGATCACTTATCTTTGGACAGAACTGACTAGGTCAGAGTTCGGCAGCAGTTTCTAGGAAGCTGCAGGATGTCTATTAATCAGAAGATAAATTAAAGTGATAGACTTATCCAAGTGGGAGACTGTTGGATTAGGTGTCTAAGCCATGACTTTACAACTATGTTTATCTTGTTAATTGAAGCAAAGTCCATTTGGGTTGCCCTCATAGCTGGAGGTCAGGATAGAGTTCGGTAGAGTAAAAGGTTGATTTATTAATTGTGTAATAAATCAATAGAATTAATTAAATGGTTTATTAATATATTTAAGTGTTAATATATTAATTAGAAACTATAATAATTAATTGAGATTTAATCTAGAATTAATTGGATTTAATTCAGTGATTAAATTAATTAATTAAAAGTGCAGGGACTGGCTTTGTAATTATTCAATAGTTGAATAAAAGGCTAGCCAGTGGAAGGGCCTTAGTTGGCGAAATTATGAGTGGTTACACTCATATTTCGAAACCCTAATTAGGGTTAAGGAAAGCCTTGTCCAAATGGTTAACAGGCTTGCCCATTTGGAGGCTCCTTAGGGTTTCAGTTGTAACCCTTGGAGGCTATAAAAGGAGGCACCTGGCCACCCTTATTCTCTGCGCCATTTTCACAAGGATAACTCTGCTGGACTGTCTTCTCCATTGCTGTGGGTATGACTTGCATCTGAGGCAGGATACTTTTGCTGCTAGCTTCAAGAACAAGATTCAAAGGTTGGTTCTTCTGATTTAATCTTTAGAAATCATTGTTGGACTTTAGTTTTTAGTTTATTATCTTCATAGAAGAAAACATAGATCTTTCTAGGGTTGCATGTGAACCATAAGAGTTTTTGTGTTCATTGTTTGCTAGAAAACCCTTCAGGACTATTGCCTTGTTCCATAGCTGTTGTATGATGGGCTGGGCCATAACTAGGAACCCATAGCTGTTGTATGATGGGTAGAACCGCCCCGTGTCCATAGCTGTTGTATGATGGACGCCCGTAGCTGTTGTATGGCGGGTAGGGTCGTCTAGAGGACGGGTTGTTTAATGTGTATGCATGTATGGTCATTTGTGGACTCATTAAGCTTTAAGCTTACCCGTTGATTTTATAATATTTTTAGGTACTACAAGTGATAAAGGGGTGAGCTCGGCGTGACGGCGATGCATCGCATATTTAGGTTTTGCAGTTATATGGTTAATAGAGATTTTTAATATTATGGAACGAATACACTCTGATAACAGTTTTGATGAACACCGTTTAAGCATGTTAATAAGATTATCTATGTTTTTACTTACCTTTTTAAAGAAAATTTTTGATTGAAAATTGGGGCGTTACAATAACCCATTTATCATACAAGCTGGTTGACTTATCATTACCATAAATAATATATATATATATATATATATATATATATATATATATATATATATATATATATATATATATATATATATATATATTATATTTGTCTATTGCCCAACTTTTGAACAATTATTATTTAACCCCTGTATATTTAATTAATCCAATTAATCCCAAAATTAATTACCAATTAATTTCTGATTAATCCTTAATTAAATATCATAATTTCTAATTAATATATTATAGTGATAATATATCAACAAATTATTTATTCATCTTTTGATTAATATATTATCTTCATAATATATCAATCCCTTTTTCTATGTATATGATATCTAGTCCTCTGCCAGATCATGAGGGCAACCCAAAAGGACTGTGCTGCCATCAATTCAAACACAAGTGTCAGTTATAGTTATAGCTTAGACACCTTAATCCAACAGTCTACCACTTGGATAAGTCTATAACTATAATACCTTACGTTTCCGAATTGATCAGCAAATTGTAGCTTCCAAGAGCTGCTGCCGAACTCTGATCTAATCAGTTATGTGTCCTAAGATAAGTGATCGTATGATACTTCGTTCTTTCAAGATGTCATTCAGACTTGAGACATGGATTAAAATCAATCTCAGTCTGATACTATGTTTCCAGGTTTCATGATTTGTAATGACATAAGACTTCTAATCGAACACATCAATTAAGTCATGGCTGGCCAGCACTGAGTCAACACCAAATCACCGAGGGGCCCACAGACATCGCTTTCCCATTAGGGAAAAAGGAACGAATAAACTTTGACTCATATGCTTGTGTCTTTTACTCATCAAATCGCGCACAACAATACGTTTTATAACATCGAGTTACCAATGCGTTTACATATTATCAATGGGCAACTGACTTGCAAATTTCAACTCATATGTCTTGGTTTCAAGATCATAGGATGTTATCGTCTCAGAATTACTCGTGATATAATCCATGAAGTAATTATCTGAGCGTGGATCGATCCGATACTCAAATCTCCATTTCTGAGTACTCATGAATGTTGCAGCAATCCCATTGCTATGTCTAACTCTTTAAACATTCTACAATCAATTCATGAAAGTCTTAGTTCACTACTTACTTCCTAAAGTATGAACAACTATAGATGTTTTGAATAATCCAATTATTCGGGAAGTAAAACATTCAAATTGGAACATTAATCTGATAGGCAGCTATTCCTTCTTATTACTAAGCCTTCATGGGGCAATCACCATATCAGATGTATTATAATACTCTTATATGTTTCTAGATTTCTATTAAACTTTCAATTAAGATATTTATATGTCTATATACCCAAAATGACTTGTACTCCTTTCATGTATCCTGAATGTCTTACATTGATGCATATCATTGCAGACAATCCGATCGGATGTTAGTCCGATGATTTCTCAATGTGTCATCTTGGTTTTTCCTTTCTGGACACCATTTCTGAAATGGCATTTGTGTACTGTGACTTCTCATGGCTCTATGGATCTTAAGTCCATGTGACTTTACCCTTTTGGTGTCAGGAAGATTTCAAGGCGATAACTGATGTGCCGGTGAACCACACGCGCTCCATCATTATCCCAATCGAAACTTTCCAACCATGAAGTCTCATAGTGTCATATACATTAATAATCACTGATTTGAAACTCATTTCAAGTTTATTATTACATTCCTCCTATTATAGCATGATTTCTCATGTTTGTGTTTACTGTCCAGTTCAGTATCCTAAGCCAGATGGTGTCCTGAATCCAACTTGCTATGCTCCAAGCATCAAGTTATCAGGACCATTTCATGACACATGTGATCGTTTGAATTTGCGGAAGCTAATTGAATATGATGTTAGTTCTATTCTGAATCCGTTTAGAATCCATAATCCTTGTGTCACTATTTCCATAAAATCTTATATCTTATAAAGATTATTCTTACACACTGGCAGGGTCAATACTGATGACTATATCTATCTGATAGATACTGGTAACCACTGGAGTACATTATCGAATCTCCTTCAGGTCTTTCATGGCAAATCATCTCTTATTTTTAGTCATTACACTTTGTAATGATAAGAGATATTTCTAGGAATGGTATGTACCGTCATACATAGAAGGACAGATCTTAATGATACTCTCACTAGCTTTGACACGGTTCTGGAACTTCTTTCAGACTATTCCCAAGACTCAAACCTTTTGGCATACTTTGGGAATACAAAGTTCAGAACTTCTGACATAATCACAGAACTCTTTCTGACTATTCACCAAATCCAAAACCTTTGGCATATTTGGGAATCCGAAGATCCTTTTATGCGAGGTGCCCGTCTGACGACCTTACGACTATATAACTTTTTCAACGACATGTTCTAAACCCTAGTGGTTGTGTCTTACACACAACCCCTGTGGTTTTCCATTTCTGGAAAGCGGTTTAGACCATCCGATCTTGCTATGACTTGCAAGTTGTAGTAATAGCAAAAAATGTCTTTTCAAGTTCTGTTGAAAGCGTTTCCCTCAAAATAAATCACATGATTTCTTTTGAGCATCACATCACTCAACCATTCTTGCTTAGAATGTAGGTACAATTTATTTGTGACGTTTCTTTTGACCATTCAATTACTCCCACTGGTTTCAGGCCAGGTGTAAACTTAGTCAATTGTCACAGAGACCGAGTCTTGCTCTTAATTTCTCTTATTTTAGTGGCAACCGGGCTCACCAATGCTTCCAAGTATCAGGATTTCTTATCCATACCAACTTTAGTGTTTTACCACTAACTTGTATGTCACTCAGATCATAACTCTTTATGATGGCGACTGACATTACTGGTTGGCTAAGAGAATGATATGTCAGGTTCAACAGGAATCCGATTCCTGGTCAAGTTATAGTGAGGACTAAAGGTTCTTTCATTCGGCTAATCTCTGAACTCCTTTAGGATTCTCCTACTCCCACTATTTCCCTAGAATGTGAGTTCTTTCCAAAAGGAACTGAACATTCACACGTACAGCTGGGATGGCTAATGAAATGACATTGCTGATCAGATTTATTCATGGTATGAGGTTCCGACTAACGTTCCATGACCCTGAACCTTTTCTGTGTACAAGTGGCGGGGGGAAACCCGACTTTACACTTAGACGGTGTCTGTACAACCTACTTAGTTTAAGATGTGGTTCTAATATGGTTTTATGGACTGACTGCTTGAATATCTAACTTATCAGAAACTTATTGGATATGTATCTAATACATCGAATATCGAACTGCTTCGATCAATGCTCAATCTTCCCTAAGACACATTATAACCCTTTAATGTTCTTGGAAGAGTATAAACTGTGAAGCAATCTCACAGTTTGTTTTACTCAGGTTTTGTTGATCTTATACTTCCCTTGAAACCCTTGAACAATTCAAGGTTTCTATTAATAACTTATTTTGACAAGTGAAGTTGTATTTGTCACGTCAAATTGGCAAATTTGTGAAGTATAACTAATTTGTGTTTTACTTGTTGATTTTGAGTAACTCACAATAGCCATTGTGATCATTGCTCATAATCTTAATATCCTTTACATTCTTATGTAAATTTATGACTTTGTTAATTATTCAAGATATAAATTCAACATCTAACTCTAAGTCAGATGATTCCAAGATCCTATCTATTGGATCCTTCGTTGATTCATTTCTTGCAGTGGCTAATTTTATCAAGAACTTCCTTCATTAAATGACTCCAAGCCAATTGATTCCAAAATCATGTCCATTGGATCTTTGGTTGAAGTTATTCTTATAAAACTCATTTTAACAATCAAACAAACACAATTCAATCAATACTCAAGCATTCACACAACATTTCAAGGATAATTTAAACAATCATATTAAAAATTATAACTTTTATTTAAAACAAAATATCCTCAAAACGATGCACTATGTAAAAACAATGTCATACTATCTATCGACTAATAACAATGTCAAAATATGAGCTCGAGATCTAATCTGAATGTGCTCCCATGCTATGATGTCCTGCGTCCTACTGAGACCCTACATACAAAGCAAATGTGACAATCACATTTTGTATCCATGAATTAAGGATAAGGATTGTTTTAGAGTTTTAGATATACCTGAGCAGCCAAATGATTTGGCCTTGGCGCGTCTTCCAATCTTCTTATGCCTATACCTTGCACCGTGGACTCCTTACTTAAGACACCCCAGGACTCGTCCAGGTGGACTCCCGATGCGCTTCCAAGCTGGACCCATTCTTTCATTTTGTTTCTTCATGAACGACTCGTATAGAGTCAACATTTGAAACATGTCCCTGAAAGTCTTGTGATCTTCCCTCTCTTCATAAGTCTGTATGAACGGTTCATACTCTTTGGCCAGAGAGGCAAGAAAGCAGTTTATGCTCGTCTCGTGATTCATGGGGTGACCAATCTGGTATAGTTCTTCCACACATTCCTCCATCCTGAGGAAATGATCACCAACCTTTCCTCCCTTCTTCAATTTGATCCTACTCATCTTTTCGTAGATCCTACGTTTCTCCTGTATAACTGGTTCTTCAAACCTTTCTTTAACCAGTTGTACTATCTCTCATGGCCCCAAGGATTCAAAATCCCTGCGGATGGCGGGGTCGATGGTGGATAGCATGAGATCACGAACCTCTTCGTCTTCTCGGATCAAGAGGTTATGGTGGTCAATCAACTGTTGAGTGACACCATGCTCGGGAAGGAAGGGTAATGGTAAGTCGATGATGTATTCCTTATCTACGTATCTAATAGTCAATCTCCATTGTTGGATACAATCCAGGTAGTTAAGTCCAGTCAGCTTTTTCATATATGGTAAGGACTTCCTAAAGCCCTCAGGAATGGCTTTAGGAGGGGAGTTGACACTATCTTCAGACATCTATAAAATCAAAATTATTAGTTTGATTTTTATCCTTACAAATAATTACCCATTTTATTTAACAAGGTTAGGATCCAAAATGCCCCAATTATGGTGCGAAGAGGGATGTCGTAATCACAACATAATGGTCATCAATGTAGATATACTTTTATCAATTTCAGTCTAATGAAATTCCTAGATCTGTGAGATTCATTGACCGGGGTCAATGACATGTTTAATCTCGGATTATGCTCTTTTGTTTGTGACTGCGATGCCGAGGATCACAAACAAGATGTGAAATAACCATGCAAGCTACTTGGTACCTTTGATGTTACTTTTCATCTCGATTGATGTGCCGGTTATCCATACAGCTCCACCAACAATGACAAAAACACGAGATACCCATTACCACTCTTTATGGGTCTCAATTAATGTGCCGGTTAACCACCCACACTCCACTAACGACTCACAAAGTGTAATGTGTAACTTCATGGATTATCAAACTTTTCACATTTTCCTAAGTAACTAGAGTTGGGTTTTAAAGGTTCTAGTACTTTGTCACTAATAGCATCATACTTTTAATGAGATTAGTTTTGTCCCATCAAACCCGTTCTGCTAACGACAGTCCACTGATCAAGGGAGCGGTGGGTGAGAGTGGACACCCATTCAACCACTATTTTATAGGCAGTTTCCTTATCCCCCCTTATAGACCAGTTTTCTGAATGAGGCATACTAGCTATTTGACTGACTTAATCTTATATATATAGGTATTAACTTTTAATAATAATATGTATAATGTGTATTTTAAACATTTAAAATATTTTGGTTATGTCTTTTTAAATTTTCGAAAATTTAAACAATTTAAATTTAAATTTTAAAAATTTATACCTGAGGTGATTTAATGTTTGTCCTTTAATTAACTGTTAATTAAATTAATTAAATCATATGAGGATTAATTAATTAAATAATTTAATTTAATCCTAATCTTGCCCACCAAGTTATCTAAAATAAAGGGTCAAGAGTTTCCATGTATAAAAGATCACAATTACCAAAATAAGGAAACCCTAAAAACCCACCTCCTTCTTTTCGAGATTAAGGGTGGAGGCTAGGGTTTCTAAAACCCTAGCCATAATATTCGAAACCCTTGAGACCAAGGGATTAATTCCATTAAAACGTTTTAACAATTCAATTATTATAAGTTTATAACAGTTTAACAGAAAAACAGATCTAGCTCTGATACCACTATTGGGTTTTAAGCAAACTATGAATAAAAATCACTTAAGTTCACATGCACCCTAAAGGATATATGTTTTCATCTATTGAACATATAACTATGAACAAGACCTGAATCAAAATAAATTTCACAAGAAAACTAACCTTTTGATCCTTAAATCTCTTGGAAGCAAGCACCACAAGTGTAATGCCTCTAATGGCTCACACCCAAGAACTTGGCAAGGAAGAAAGCAAGAGAGAAAGGTTTTGGAACCCTATGGTTGGCGTGAAGAATGGGGAGTGGGAACCCTCTATTTATAGTCCAAACTGATAAGTCTTATGACAGATAACTGCCATGTTTAAACTTCTGATATGATAACCCACTTATCATACAAGCTGGTTGACTTATCATTACCATAAATAAGAAAAGCTCCATAAATTTTATATATATATATATATATATATATATATATATATATATATATATATATATATATATATATATATATATATATATATATATATTTGTCTATTGCCCAACTTTTGAACAATTATTATTCAACCCTTGTATATTTAATTAATCCAATTAATCTCAAAATTAATTTCTGATTAATCCTTAATTAAATATCATAATTTCTAATTAATATATTATACTCATAATATATCAACAAATTATTTATTCCTCTTTTGATTAATATATTATCTTCATAATATATCAATCCATTTTTCTCTCTATATGCAATCTAGTCCTCTGCCAGGTCATGAGGGCAACCCAAAAAGACTGCTGCCATCAATTCAAACACAAGTGTTAGTTATAGTTATAAGTTAGACACCTTAATCCAACATCAATGAACCTACTTCTCTCTCTCTCTCTCTCTACATATATATATATATATATATATATATATATATATATATATATATATATATATATATAAAATCATAGGTAGGGGTGCAAATGAGCCATGCCGGCTCGTGAGCTACCCGGGACCGGCTCGATGAAAGCTCGGCTCGAGACAGATTTAAAACGAGCCCGAGCCGAGCCGAAGCTTAAATATAAGGCTCGTTTATTAAACGAGCTCGAGTCGAGCCTGTGTCACCAAGCTCGATTAGGCTCGCAAGCCCTAAACGAGCCTATATATATATATATATATATATATATATATATATATATATATATATATATATATATATATATATATATATTAAAACGTATTTAATCATTTAACATTTCGGGACTTAGGTTGTTTGTAGTATTCTGCGCCTTTTGTTTCTTTTAGAATTTAAGTTATTAAGTAAGTTGTTATTTTCCTGTATTAGAGTAAACGAGCTTCTTAACGAGCTCGAGTCGACCTTAAGCTCGTTTAGGCTGGTTAAGAATTAAACGAGCCGAGCCGGAGCCGGAGCCGAGCCTGTATATTTCTTAATGAGCCCGAGCCGAGCTTGGGTCTATAAAGGTCGTAACGAGCCGAGCCTGAGCCGAGCCCTGTATATTTCTTAACGAGCCCGAGCTGAGCTTGGCCAGGCTCGGGACCAGCTCGGCTCGTTTGCACCCCTAATCATAGGTATGCTCAGGATTACTGCAAATGGACTCAAGAAATTGGAGAGCTATTGGCTTATGAGAGCGCGTGATCCTTTCTGTGAGCGCGTGTTAGGCATGTTCCCAAAGTTTCAACCCATTCAGCATACCGATTAAATGGAGATGCACCGTCTACGTGTATTTTTCTCCCGCACCACCGCTACTCTCGACCACTAAGTACTAACAGAATAACACCGCACTATTTCTACCATCTTATAAGACCATCCGGAGCGCATGCGGGGAAGGGCCACGGTGTCTAGGGTGGATCCCGACCCCGCACGGTAACACCGCCCTACCTAGGGTTTTACCTGCGGGGAAGGGAGAACCCCGGTGTTCCAACCCCACGCGATGAACTCACAAAAAAGTTACCAAATGGCCCCCTGGACTATGGAACAATTTACAGTTTACCCCCAACGGCTATTAATGTGTAACGGCTAAAAAAATTCAAAACTTATTTATTTTAAACATTTACCAACTATAAATACATACATTCACTCACAAAAAATTGCCATTTTTCTACACTCATATTTTACACCAATTTCTCTCTAATCCTTTCAAAAATCATGTTTAACCAAGATTCTCCAAACAATCAAACGCCACCAACGAATCGAAACCGACCAAACGTTCATGGTTTTGATTAATTCTATAACACGAACGTTTACCGTCCACAAATGGACCAACCGATTTTTTCACCCAACGTTTTCCCATACCAAATGACGAGTTACCCCCAAATGCAACCGCAAAATTTATTCAATACTTTTCAAGCGTTTCCCGACACACCAACCCAACAATTCCAAAACCCATTACCCGATTCCTTTCCCAAAACACAAGGTTCACCGGAATTAGTGCCGAAAACGCAACCGGAAGTCCAACCTACGACACAAAGGAGAGGAAAAGCGCCATAACAACCATGGACAACCCAAGAGGAAATCGCGTTAGCCCATTCGTGGATTGACGTTTCCGAGGATGCGGCAGCCGGAAACGTCCAAGTGGCGGAACACTTTTGGATGCGGGTCACGGACCGCTTTCACCAAGAATTAGGCCGGGCAAGTTACCATACCAAAGACGGATTGACAACAAAATATTGCGACATAAACCGTGCGATAATAAAATTTAACGGATTGATACACAATCTACGAACGCATCGTAGAAGCGGTCAAACGGAGCAACATGTTTTCGAGGAAGCACTAAAAATTTACAAAGAGGACAATAAAGGAACGCCATTCCGATTCGTTGAGTTTTGGCGTATTGTTGAAAAATGCAAAAAATGGCACAATTCAAACGCCGAAGACGACATCCCGGCCCCGGCAAGAAAATGTTCGAAAACTTCCGAGTCAAGCCGCAACACTAGCTCCTCCGACGCTCGTATCAACGTCGATTTAAATGATGACCTCGACGACGATGACCTCGAATTTCCCGAATTCCGCCGGACGATGAGACGAGATGCCGCAAAAAGGAAAGGAAAAGCGACTTCATCGAGTGCGGGAGGTGGCTCGGAAAGTAGCAAAGACGTGACACTTATGCGATTGGAATTCGAACGTTACAATTTAAGTGTCGCCGAGCTGATGGAGTTGGATCGAAAGGCGTTGGAAGATAGAACACTAGCCCGACAAGCACGTGAACAAGCCCGTGAGAAAAAACAACAACTCCGTGAAGAAAAACAACATTTAAAAGATATTAAGTTTTTGACGTCCAATCTGGAAGAGGGTCTCGAGGGGCGACAACGGGAGTTGGTTTTAAAAATGAAAGCGGATATTATGACGAAATATGGTTTCTAGGTTGTCGTTTAATTTTTTTAGTTTTTCGTTTTATCGTTTTAGTTGTCTTTTTTTAATTTGTAGGTTGTCGGTTTGTTTACGTTTTTAATTTAGCGTTTGTCGTTTTAATTTCCGGTTGTAATTTTTAAATTAATGAAATGTTTTAGTTAAAAAAAAAATTAATTGTTTTAGTTTTGTTTAATTTTTATTTATTTAAAACAAAAAAGTGAGGGGTTATCATTTCCTAAATTTGAAGGGGTGAGAAGAAGATGAGGTGAAGCCTACGTGACACTCCAACCCCTTACACCAAAGGGTTACGACTCATCTTAGTCTAAGAGATTGTTTTCTCTCTCTTCTACTCCAGCTTTCTTGTACGACACTCTAACTCCACCACCGCTACATGTATAGACGACATGTTCTTTCTCCTTCTCTCCCTCTCTCATGTCGTCATTTGAAATTAGAGATTTTTGGTTGCAGAATCCATCAGCCATACTCATTCGCATCAGGTATGTTACACGATTTCAAAGATGAAGGTTGATGATCAACAATTTTGGGTTTGAATTTGGTTTATTATTTATTCTATATATGATATGGGTTTTTTTCAACATCTAACGGGGATAACAAGTTCTTGCTGCTTCTTTTTCATTTTTTTTTATTTAAGGTTTCATTTGAACAAAGGTACACTCAACTAGCTCAACAATATACAACAATGTCCTATCCTCCAAGAGTCTGCAAGCGAGAAGGTAAGACTGAGTTAAATTTCTTAACTACGTCAATGTTGCACGATAACTGAAGGGCACCATCGACTGATTTCATTAAACCCTCCAAATTGAGTTCATCGATTTATAACATTTTTTCATATAGGTTTTTCTATTTTATTATTTTAATAGGTCATCATGTTTGAGCTTCTTCATCAGCCATATTCCCTAACGAGAACGAGAGAGAGAGAGTCGATGCTAAAGTGTAAAGTGTTCTTAATTTTGTATATTAATTTCCCTGGTTAAAAGAATTCGAGATTTAATAATTTAATTTCTTTTTCCTATGGTGGAAAGTGAAACGAGTTGAAGGTATCATTATATTTGTTCATGATATTGATAAGTTCTCAAACTTATCATGTTTGGCTGCTCTAATTACACTATTGATACATGACAAACATTTCTAGAGATCAATTCCATTTCATTACTTTCAAAAGCATCAATTTTTTTTTTTTATGTTTTTGAGTAGTTACTAATATAAGATTGAATTTGACTATTTTTTTTTCTTTTTCCGGACCTTTCTTTTGTGAATTAACAACATGCTGTTTTTTATTTTGAGATATAAATTGATTCGATGTTTTTAAATGGGTTTATTTGGTAAAATTGAGTTTGATCTTTGAAATGGGATTTGTTTTTGCTTTTCAAGGCTTAATTTAGTTTGTGTTTTGTGTTTTTTTACGTGATTGTAAGTTATGGTTGCCTTTTGTGAGTTATTTTGATTGCTTGACGGTGTTGACTTTAATATACAAATTTGACATGGGTTTTGATGAAATTGAGTATTGGTTTGATTTGGTGGCTTTCTAATGCTTAATCTTGCAAAAAATCAAGTTTTTCCTTTTTTTCTAATAAGTGTTGATAATATTCAACTTGTTACAAGATTCTTTGTGTTTGCAAGTGATTCTCAGATTTGTTATGTCATTGCGTTTACTGTTTTGTTGATTTTCCCAATATCGTTTCATCCAATTCATCCTTTCAATTTTATTGTTCTTGAAATGTGTTGTAAACTTTCTTGAAATATAAATTTAATTTGTTAGTAGTTTTTATGATTTTCAGATAACTATAATCTGTTATGCATTTACAAGAAAAAAGCTCGATACTTGGATCGACTTTGGGAATTTATCATCTTCATTGACGTTATTTTTTCTCTGCAAATCAATTACCATTCATCACATGCATCTAATGTAAGTTTTGATGATGGATATTATAGGATGGGATCACAAGCAGCGATGGAGGTGCAAAGCTGGACAACAAAAATTAGGGAACAAGGTAGATGTTGTCATAGAGGCAACAGTGGAGTGGTAAGTTTATTCTTTGGTTTTGAATTCCATCTTTGTAATTAAAAATTTGTTCAATATTGATTGCTCATTTACTACCCAAAAATCCCATTTCTGATGCTTGATATGTATTCATAATTCATCATATGTTTCTCAAAATGTTTAGTGCATTTTTGGTTCACGGATTCTTATGGAACTGGGACGAGATTCCATTCCATGCTTGCTTGGTTGTCAAATGGACAAAACCATTTTACTTTTTCATATAAGAAATAGACCAACTTCAGCGCCTGCTTGGTTTTAATTCTAACATTTATGTTATTTTCATATGGCAGACTGAGAGACATAAGCTGCCCTTCAAGTCAATTACTATTATTATTTTTCCCTTTTTGTGGTTAGTTATTAATTTCAATAATGTTCGTTGTGGTAGGGTTTGCATAAGTTTCTCCTGTTTTTTTATTCTTGGTGTCTTTTAGATATATTTTTTTTTTGAGAATTCATTATTATCTCCATTTTAACTTTTTTAAGTTGACTGTTACTTGGTTTCTCATGAAACCTTTTATGCTATGATGATGAAGGTGATCAATGAAGACAAAGGTTGAAATGGGCATAAGGTGTTGCTGCTCTAACAATCTTGAGTTAAGATTACAATCTCTAGAGTCGAACGATGTTGAATACCCACTCTTGGACTGTAACTCCACAGTAATTTTACTTAAAATACTGAATTTCTTATTTTATTAGAAATTATTCATAAGGTGCATTGTGCGTGCATTTATCTTTTTATTTATTAAGACAACAAAGTAACCTATCGTAGACAGCTGTTTATTAAGACAACAAAATAAGTTATCGTGGGCCGTGCTCAGCACGGCTTTTTAAATTTACCTAGTATATATATATATATATATATATATATATATATATATATATATATATATATATATATATATATATATATATATATATATATATATATATATATATATATATATATATATATATATATATATATCTTTTAGTTTTGATTAGTTCAAACATTTTTGTTATATACATCAAGTGTATGAGGGGGTCGAGGGTAAGCGAGATTTGAATTAATGATAAAATAAAAACACGATACATAACATGAAAAATCTGTGTTGTATATATATTTTGTGAGGGCTCGTCATGTGAGTTTGGTCAAATTCAAAGATGGAGTTTTGTGATCGTCGAATGAGCGTGGCGGCGTGGCCTGTATGTGTGCTTGTACAAGATGCCCTCCACCTTCAAACACATGCGCCGTGAGACCAATATTTTCTTTATTCGTACATATTAAAACCTTTTATTGTCTTGTTATAAATAATAATAATAATCTTCATATATTTAGCTTAGTTATCATATTTAAGAAAATACATAAACTTAGTTAGGTGCCATATAACTCAGAAAATGCTGGAAACAAGGTGTTATGCGTGTATGGATCTCCATGAAAGTCGGGTTGTACATATTTAAATATTATGAGCTTTCTTGTAGTATTTTGCAATGTATAAAAAAGATAATAATAAAAAATTATTATTCTAGTACATGCACCAATCAACTCCTTATCCACTACTTACCTCATCCAGTTTGGTTCAATGAATCTATACCCAACTAAAACGAAATGAACTAATTGGAAGAAAGTCGTTATGTTAAGCGTTTGGGACTTTGGGTAAACAGGTTCTCGGTTTTGATTCTAAACACACTGGTGCATGCACTAGAATAATAATTTTTATATTTTGAAATCTGATTCTTGCATCTGAATTTTGATTCTAACCAGGTTCTGGATTATTGATTCTATGATCTGAAATCTGATTTTCGGCCAAAGATTGCCTAAGGTTTGAAATCTCTTCTCTAATTTATGATTATTTGATTTTCTGGTTGAATTTTGATTTCTAAATTCTAATTTGTTGTCCTAAATTCTAAAACAGATTTTGGACTGATAATTTCATATTTGATTTGATTTCACCATGATTAAGGTAATGTGATTCTGATTTTGCAATCTGATTTCCATCTTAGAATCAATTTTCTGATTTTCTGAATCATGTAATCTAAATTTTGAATCATGTAAATCTGATTTCTGGTTGTTATCCAAATAACCATTCTTGCAGAAAGAATTTTTCAAAGTCGAAGTTATTGAAGAATTACCTAAGGTCAATAATGTCAAAAGAAATGTTGAATGGTTTGACAATATGATGTATAGAGAAATATATGTTAGACAAAATCGATCTTGATGCAATTATCAATGATTTTGCATCTCAAAAGGCTAGAAAAAATATTTTTCTTTCAAATTAGTTCCTTTTGTAATTGTGGCAATATTTGCGTTTTTGTTATCATTATTAATGAGTTTTTTTAGTTGTTGTGACTGTTATCGCAATTTTATTATATTTGTGACTTTAAGGGGCTTATTCTCACCCCGGGCCAAAAATACGTTTGGACTGACCCTGGTTTTATTTATGCTTGATTAATTATTAAGTTATATGTCCTATAGTATATAGCATACATGTTTGATTTTGGATAATACGATTGGGTAAACAACTATTTATTAGCTCTAGTATTCAAAGTTTTTCACTTTCTCCGGAAAATGAAATTAATTTTGTGAAATGCAAAGACTTTTTATTTTTAATGATTTATTAGCTCTAGTATTTATTGAGTTGTTTTTTGGGAATTTTTTTTACGAATTATGTTTTTTTTCATCATATAATAATTCATCTTGTCGGTTGGTCAAAAAATATACAAATGAAGTACTTTTTACCATTTGTACCAAAACTTTCCTTTTCATTTGATCTCATATATATATATATATATATATATATATATATATATATATATATATATATATATATATATATATATATATATATATATATATATATATATATATATATATATATATATATATATATATATATATATGAATTGTAAATAAACAACACAAGAATTCTAAACTCAATCAGAAATCAATTATGATTAACAAAATATAACTTCTCACACAGAGAATACATTTTTGGGTGTATATACTAAGAATCCTAGCAAACACATTTATACTAGAGACTTAGCTAATAATGGTAAAATCCCTACAAATCAGGAACATATACAACCATAAACTAGGATAAGAATCTAATCACAAAATTTACGAAACTTTACAAAAACAAAACACCTTCACGCTGCCGTTGAGAACAGTAAGGGAGACACATGTTGAAGTTGTTAATCAGCATGAAGATTTTTTGTCAATCATCAGATTAACCAGTGTCAACCTAACAATCCCCCTCAATCTAATGATGCCAAAACTTATCCAAATGCTTGATTTCCTAAATATATAACAAGTTCAGCTTCATAAAGTATTCCAAGGTTGACCCATTTGTAATCGTCATGAAGAAGCTCTTGTCGTAGTTTTTCAAGCTCAAACGACAATACATAGTGAAAGCTTTCAGCATATTTAGCTTTCACACACTCGCACCTGAACTGCAACAGGTGATCAGTATGAGCGAGATGGATTTCACTTGTACGCATGAAACACATCAGTCCGTTTCCATCTTGATAGAACATACCATGAATTGGTTTGTGCACAAGTTTAAAAGCTCCAAGCTCGACTCCAACTGGTAGTGAGTTATTGATAATCATCGATCCAAACGACAACAAGTGTTTAGAGTGGGTGTTTCTAGACATTCTTCTTTGAACCAGAGGAGAAGTCCTGGAGAAAGATGCTGAAGGAGTGGGGATGAGGTTGATATTCCTCTATTTGTTGATCATGGAGTCCAAGGCCATCCTGAGCTCCTTAGAATGAAGTTCCTTGTGGTTGTTAACAATGTTGGCTAGCTATTTCAAGCCATTCACTATCGCCATATTTGACAAGATTGGAGATCACTACATCCTCAGGAAAGCCTTCTTCTTCTTTTCTCCTGGACATTTGAATCAGCAGAATCTTTTAACCCTTGGGCATGATGCACATGACTTTGATGATAGGATACACTCAGTGACGTTTGATAAAAACATCAACATACTTTGATAAATCAATTTATCTTTTTAGCTTGTCAACTCTTCTTCTTTTGTTGACCAAGGAGTTAAAGTGATTAATGAGGGCCTTCTTCTGATTAATACATCCTTCCTCATGAGCAAGCTTTTTAACAAACCTTTCATCACATTGGGTAATAATTTGATTGGTCATAACAAGGTTGTGTTCATCAGTGAACTTTCTCACTTCTTCTTCTTACATTCCCTATTCAGCAACCTTTTATTTTATAAAGGAGATCCTCTTCATTTTCTTGGAGATCTTAGAAGTAGCAGATGATTCGACGGGTCTCTTTTTCGGTCTCACTGAGGCAAGCATTTGATTTTGTAAGACCTTAAAAGATTGTGTTGTACATTCTTCATGGGGTGTGTTGCTTTGCTCCCTCTTATGATCTACCTCTGGATAAATTACCGAAATAGGAGAAACACTCAGCAACGAAAGGCCAAAAGACCTTCATCATCATCATCAATCTTACTTTATGTTTGTATGAACAAGGTTTTTGTTATGAATGTGACTCTCATTCTCGAAACATTTATGTGTTTAAAGATAATATATTCTATTTTGTGACTTGTCCCAATAATGGAATATATGAGATTGATTTAAATGGTTCAAACAATAAAGACAATTCAATTTACAACTTGACAAATAAGAAAACAAAGTCGGACTTTATGAAACTTATTTATGGCATTGTCGACTTGGTCACATAACCAAAACTCGCATCGCTAAGCTTCAAAAGGACGGAATCTTAGAATCAACGAGCTTAGTCTTTTGATGTATGCAAATCTTGTCTATGTGGCAAGATGACCAAAGCTCATTTTACCGGTCTTAGTGAAAGGGCTTCTGATCTATTAGGAGTCATACATACTGATGTATGTCGACCTTTTAGAACAATGACCAAAAAGAGTGAAAGATACTTCATTACATTTACTGGTGACTTCAGTAGATTTGGATATGTGTATCTCATGAAACACAAACATGAAGTGTAACACCCGACTTATTAACTAAAAACACCCCAAATTTTTTTTTTCAAACCAAATATAATACAAACAAAACACAAGTAGGGGTAATAGTTAATACAATACGAGTACAAGAGGATCACGAAGTACAATATATCATATTATACATCTCTAAGCCGGGCTGTCACTTCGGTCACTAAGTCCTCAGTCACGGACTTTATCCTTTCCCTTCGCGGGATCACGCTCACCTGCAGGGACATATCACATAAACTGTGAGCTATAAAGCCCAGTGAGTAATTAAATCAAATACTACATGTATAAGAATAAAATTCTCTATACAAAGTCAATTATGTAATATCACACAATACGAAATCAAATATGGCTCACGGGAAAATCCCGCTGTTGCCTAGACTCACGGCTGGTTCCGGTCTTGTCTATATAAGTTTAAATATGGCTCACGGGTTAGCCCGCTGTTGCCTAGACTCACGGCTGGTTCCGGTCTTGTCTATTCATGTTTATTGACTCACGGCTGGTTCCGGTCTTGTCAATAAAGATTTGACTCACAGCTCCGTTCTTGTCTATTAAAGACTCACGGCTTATCTGGTATTGTCAATATCAAATCAAGTATCTATCATTTTTCGTCCCCAAAACTATTTTCAATCCGCAGCTGCTCAACAATCATATATCACATCAAATACGAGTGAGATTACTCACCTGAAGGCTTGCTACAACTAGCGTTCGTCGTTCCTTGCTTTGAAATGAAACCCGTAGAATTTTGTCCCGTACCTATAATTCCATTTATTTCAAAATGATTATAGGTTAATAACCATTACAATCAACTCTAATACAATAGAGTTCAATAATATATAATGCCTAGTTAATAAACTTTCCGTTTACTAACATTATATGAATTTTACTATTCACCGAGGCAATCGGGTCGGTCTACAGTGCCCCCGAGGGGTCGAAAACTCAATATGAAAATTTTCCCAAACTTTTTAGACCATAACGAGCCTATGGTCCAAATTTGAGCTAAATCAGATAAGCCAAGCAAAAGTTAGCGTTTTTGATCCCCTGCCTGGCCTCTGCTCGGAGGCGCACCCCGCCCAAGGGAGGGCGCACTGCGCCTGGGCGCACCCCGCCTGACTTTGGGGCGCACTGCGCCTAACGGCAGTGCAGGTCCCCTGGCCAGTCGCGATTTATGCACTGTAGCTTGCAGATTTGGTCCATTAAGTGCTTATTTCCGTTCTTAATCGCTTGGGGTTTGTTCCTGGGCTAAAACCTTACATATTAACAAGGTTTTTAACCATCAAAACACCCTCAATCAATCAAACCAAGAATTAGGGTTCTTATTTCTAACAACCCCAAAACTTCAAATTCATCTATTTTAACAACCTACTTCCATTTCGTTGAGTTAAGCTCTTGTTATAATTACTTAATGGAAGCATCTAACCATTTTAATCACATGATCATGGCTGCAATTGCAGTTTTTGAGTTCTACAAAACCCTCAAGAACAAACAATCAAGAACATGAAGAAACTTACCTCCAAAGTTCCAATTTTACCCTTTTAAGCCAAGGATTAAAATCCAAGCTTCAAACCTTCAAAAACCCTTCACGATTTCTGGAAAAATCAGCCACGAACTCTCTCCCGTAGCTCACCAAAATTCTGCACAAACTAGGAGAAGGTTCCAACCTTTTATACCTCCTAAATTTTCATTTTTGGTCCTTGAAGTTACATTTCTAAAAGTTTGGCCACAATTTGCAAAAACTAATGACAAAATCAACTTTAATAACATTTTAAGTCCAAGACTCAAAATATTTTTTTTACCAAACAAGTCCTTTTTGTCAAAAAGACCAAATTACCCTTTTGAGGTAAAATGACCATTTTACCCTTTTTTATTATAATTATATAATAAATATGTTTCGGCGTTACATGAAGCTTTTGAAATCTTCAAGGTATTTCAAAATGAAGTACAAAATCAGCTAGGAAAAACGATTAAAGCCATAAAATCAGATCATGGTGGCGAATATCTAAGTTATGACTTTGATGAACATTTTAAGAATTGTGGTAGTGTCACAACTTACTCCACATAGAACACCACAACATAATGGTGTTTCCAAAAGGAGAAATCGTACCTTACTTGATATGGTACGATCGATGATGAGTCATACTTCCCTTCCTTATTCGTTCTGTTGATATGCCCTTGACACCGCAGCCTGTATTGTAAACATGGTCCCAACCAAAAAGCTTAGTAAGACACCATACGAGTTATGGCATGAAAAGCTTCCATCAATGTCTTACTTAAAGGTTTGGGGTTGTGAAGCTTATGTTAAAAGAGAGACTTCTAACAAGCTTGAACCCAGATCTCAAAAGTGTATCTTTATGGGATACTCGAAAGAAACCATTGACTATTAATTCTTTCAAAAAGAGGAAAATCGAGTATTCATAGTTCGAAAAGCTGCATTTCTTGAAAATGACTTTATTATGAATAAAGCAAGTGGGAGCCCCATTGATCTCGAAGAGATTCGTGAGACACAACTTATAGTTGAGAATAACACTCCACTAGTTACTGTGGAACCTAAGACTGTTATTCAGATGCCAAATGACACACCAATTGTACAACGCTCAAGTAGACCTTGGTAGGAACCTAACCGATATGGATTTTTCATTCCTGAAGAGGAAGTCTTCTTAGTGGTTCAATGTGAGCCCACTATTTTCAAGGCAGCTACTACAAATCTAGAATCTGATAAATGACTGGAGGCCATGAGAGTTGAAATTCAGTCCATAAGTGACAATCAAGTATGGGACTTGGTTGACTTGCTTCATGACAGCAGGACTGTTGGATCAGTTGAGCGGAGTGTTTTGGGTTGATTATCTACTTTTCTTTTGCTAGCTCGTCTCTTGGTTATTTCTGGCTCAAGGTGATATAAGGGTGTAACATGATTCAGCGGCATGGACTTGATGTTGACGGTGTGGCCATCACTATTGCCGGTCCTTCAAGGGTGCCAAACTTGAATATACCATGAATAGTAGATCCGACGACCCCGAATTAAAACATACCCATCCGGCGTAATATCATGTTGGGGGCTTTTACAATGACAAATTTAATAATAGTTATTTGTATTTGAATAATATCTAAGGTCATCAACCAGTTGTAATATTTCTAATAATGACAGAGTCCTTCTGGGTTTGCCCTCATGACCTAGAAAACAAATAGAGTCAGAAATAAATGAAAGGATGATTAGTTTATTAATTTATTGAGAAATAAATTAGTTAGAAACTAGATCAATTAATTAATTAATAAATTAATCTAGAATTAATTTAGAATCAATTGAAGGGATTGGATTGTAATTGATTAAATGTTTAATCAATGGAAACAAGTCGCCAAAAGGCTCCTTTAGTTTGAAACCCTAGGAGCCTTGCACTATAAATAGAGGCCTTTGAGTTCAACCCTAAATCATCCCATACCTTAAAAGGAGCCGCCAAAAACTCCTTCCCTCCTCCATTTCTGTGAAATTCTATCCCTCTCCAGGGTTTAGAGTTTTTGCCTCCTGCCCAAATGGAAGTTTTGATCTGTGTGGTTTTCTAGAGTTCTTGGGTATGAGTCATTAGAAGGATTCTACTTTGGGTCCTATTCATCCGATGCAAGATGCTGTCAGCAAGAATCAAGTTAAGGAGATTGATTGAGGCACATTCTGTTTAAGTTTTGAAGTAGCCATAATTGATATGAACTGCATGATCCTAAACTCTGTTCATGGATAATCTGTCATTTGATCGTTAGTCTTCTGCTACATGTGTTATGTGTTTATATGATCGAATCCCAACAATTTGTGTCTGACATAACTGTGTAGAGAAATGGAAAGTATATGGTACCAAGGGGCTAGACTTTGAGGCCTGTGAATCCTATCAGCTTGTCGGTGGTTTGTTTGAGTTCCTCTATGGTCATGAGACTTATCAGAAACAGTGTTCGTATATGATGTCAGCCACTCTTCTGCTATCTATGTACATACTGTATATCTTCATCTCTCGAATGTACCCTTAGATAACTAGGGGTTCATCTCCCTGCTAGGGAGTTGGTTTCAGGTCGTTTACTGAGAACCTGAGGTTGCAGATTCCCAGTATTATTTGTTTTGTGCCTGTGGGGTCACTATAATTATTGCGTCTACTGTATGATCTTAATGTTAATATTTCATGTTCTTTCCTGTTATGATCGTCTTTCTGCTGCTTAGAAGTTGGGTGCACCGCTTCGTACTTGGCTCGTAGCCTTCTTGCTATATCTGATAAGCTTTCCTTGAGTTATTTGTCGTATATTTTTTTGAGCATTGTGCAATCGTTAGTATCGTGGGTGTGGCTTTTGTAATTGTCGTACTATTTGGTTTTGTTTCGGTAGTGTGTATCAGTAGTTTTCTTTGTTAAGGTGTATATCTCACGTCTACAATATTGTCTATCTTCTCTATAGAATTAATGCTATATCTTTGGAGGACGTCTACCTCGATTATGAGTCTTGTGTCTACTCTAATTATTTTGGTGGTTGTCGTGGTAGTCATGATGTTTGGTATGACAGTTGGCTACGACTTTGAGGTATGTTTGCTTTTCTACTATCTTGTATTTTTGCCATAAGAAGCCTTTAACTCGCTCCATGAGTTCATGTTGAGTTTAGGGTGTTCTCCCTAGGAATTTTGTTGATAACGGGCTTTGTAAGACACCCTATGCGGAAGCTCTTACAGCTAGTTTGTCATCCAGGCTAGGAACGTCTATAGTAGCTTTGTTAAATCATATGAAAAAGTATTTGTTGGATTTTCCTTCCCATTGTTTTCATCCCATGATGGCATGGTTATGCCCATTGCATTTCCTTAGTTTCTTGAAGTTAATTAGGAAAAGTTTTTTTGGTTTCTCAAAGTTTGTAGAGACTATTTGGTGCAAATATTTTAAACTAGGCACCTACATTTCCATCGAGGGTAGTTTGGAAATATGTGAACTAGAACCTCTCATCCAACTTTAGAGATATCAATTGTCATTCATAGGTATGGATCCAGCAATCGGTGCATGTTGTGTCGTTGTAAGTCTTTGGTGTCGGCACTTTGACAGTATTGGGTATTTCATAATCGAGTATCTCTTTCATGAAGAGGGAGATACTGCTCCTCAGGGTACTTCCATGGCTTGGGCTTTGCAAACGATAAAGTGTTGTGGCTATTGAAGAACGTAGGGGTAAATGTAGGTTGGTTGATATGATATTATTAGCGTGTGAATAAAGGTGTGTCCAATACGTGTTGTGATAAGTGGTACATAAGGAGGTATATATGGGAGTTGGATGGTAATGCCTCCCTGTGATAGGGATGTGTTTGTCAACTGCGTTAGTAGAGGACTATGAGGAGTAAACATTGATTGTATTAGCGATGTGTTTGGGATTATTGGCTGGGGGTTCCTTCATGATGGTGTTTGGGTTCCGGACAGTGATAGGTGTTAGAAGGTTTTGGAGCATGTGGTTGTAGCAATGTGATGTAAATGGGAGGAAAAGTTGTTATCTCACCGATGCATGAGGTTAGGTAAGTTGTTTGAGGCACAGTTGGTTTGTAGGCATGGGATGCCATAGTTGTCTGATTGAGATGACAATGGCGGTCAGATTGGTGATTGTTTGAGTAGTGGCTAACGTCGGTGTGAGCATCGGCTCTAGCGATGCCATAAGACATATCGTGCTCCGAGGGGTACCACTACTCTCACCATTATTTTCATTTGTCATCTTTGCTTTGCGTGTTGGTGAGCTTTTTGTGTCAATGTCACACAGCGAATAACTCCAAATGATGTGATATCTAATACTGAGGAGGTCTCGTGTTGAGGGCAGCTGTAATTGGGATCTTTATCACAATCAGAAAAAAAAAACAATGTAGTCGGTTCTTGGGAGGAAGTCCCAGGAGGGCGCTTCTACAATCAAAGTATCTTTCTCAAGGAAGAAGATAATGCCAAATGAGAGTATGAGGAAGAGATCCCTTTACCGGTGGTATCTTTGACATTTTATAGTACATTCGGTGCAGGTCTCAGTTTTAAGGGACATGATGTTAGCGTGAGAGCAGCGACACTCATTAGGAGATCGCCTGCTACTTCTGTCCAGACTATGATTGATCCAAAGGGAATATTTGTACTGGTTTGAGCATTACCATTTTGCCTGATGGATAATATATAATAGATACATCATGTTATTTCATCATCACAATGTTGTTGAACAAGTTGGATGAATCTTATTGTCAGATGTTCAAAACGGTATGGATTAAAATCACAGGTGTACCAATACAGTTTTGGGATTCATAGTTCCTTCATGTTATTGCAAGCAAGTATGGCAGAGTTCTAATTCCCCCCTGAATTTTCAAGGATGTTGTGAATGTCTCTTATGCAAGAGTTTGTATCTTAACCTAATTAACTCAGGAGATTAATCATTTGGTGGAAGTCAGTTGGAGATATACTAAATTTAATGTCTGGATAATAGAAGACGGAGATGGATAGGAACCATCTTTTTGTAACCCAGATATCTATGAATTAGAGGATGACGAGGAGGGAGTATCTGACACTTTTGAGGATTTTAGTGAAGACGATTTGATTGGTTTAGATCATGAAGAAATGGAATTGGGATAGAGGAAACGGAAAGGTTGCTGGGAAACATTGATATTAAAAATTTAGATTTCCAAGTTATTGAGATGAAGAGTAATAATGACCGCAATTTTAATGATGTGGACAGTGATCCGGTAGCCCAAAAAAGCTTCAGCCCAATCTTGAATGGCCTAGACAGATTAAATGACATAAGACAAAGCCCAAACCGGTCACATAGACAACTTGGATCATGCGACAATTAAAATATTAGCAGATCAAAGAGGGACCAAATAGACAAAAGGGAGTTCTCTAAACACTTGGAATTAAATTTATTTGGATGAAGCACGAAAAGCTTTTCGTCTAATGAAAAGCAAGAGGTTGAACAATCAGATTCTACAGCTGATTCATGAAAATCGATGCCGGATCTCAACATTATTCCAAAAAATTCACAATCTATTTGAATGATTGAACAAATTTGGAGCTACCTAATGCAGGCAATAAAACATCTCAAACCCGGGGCATGAAATCTAAGAATTCGAAATTCCTAAGTGGTAAAGCTAAGCCAATGTTGATGAAACTAAAAGATATCGTTAGAGCAAATAATCAAGCCAAATCAAAAAACAAAGATACAAATAAAAAAGGACAGGGATCGATTAAGATTATCGACAATGTAGATCGCTTCGACTCCGAAAGCTATAAAGATTCAAAAAATTCAACCTCCTTAGAGATTCAAAGGACGAAAGACATTTGCTCGGTAATTGGCTTCAATGTTAATGGAGCGGACTCATTATTGAGAATGGAGATTGAACGAGAGAAGGAGAAGACTGGTCTTAAATGAATTTTCTATCATACAATATTCATGGTGGTGGGGATTCCAATAAATTGGATCAAGTAAAAGAATTGAAAAAGGTATAATGTTACCTTTCCAAGTGTACAAGAAACTCAAATGACAAACATAGAAGATATTAGATTCTCGGACTTCTGGGATGATGATTTTTTCATAAAAGGAATCCAGTTTCTTGGACGAACTTCATTCTTGTTTCCTGGATTTGGCAAGGCATAAATGAACAAGTTAATATAGTTAATGTTTATGCTCCTTTTGATCCTAGTGAGAGGAAAAAGTTATGGAAGATTCTTTTAGATCTTTAATTATCAAAGAGAAGTATTTGAGTCTTCATGGATGAATTTAATAATGTTCAGGGGAAGGAGGATAGATTATCCTCGTTTATTGTGAATCGAGTACAACTGTCTTCAATGAATTTATAAGAAATGCTGATTTGTCTGAATATTCGATGGGCGGCCGAAGGTGTTAGGGTACAAAACTTTCCATAGGCTGATGATTTGCCGGCTTGGAAGGCCCACTATGACATGTAGGTATTACAGGTTTGACCTAGTTGTGTAGCTTGCCTATATATATATATATATATATATATATATATATATATATATATATATATATATATATATATATATATATATATATATATATATATATATATATATATATATATATTATTATTATTATTATTTATTAGGTGAGAGCTCACAATGTCCGAGATATTGAGCATATTTGTAGTGCTCGAGTTTTAACACCTTTGGAGCCTAATCTTTGTATCATCTCACATTAATGAATCATTCGACATATTGATTATCGTTCTTGAGTGTTTTTCATGTTCTTATTCCGCATTCATGCCAAATTAGGAATTTACAATTGGTATCAGAGTCATACCTTGAAGATCTAAATGATTTGTTTAATGGACAATCTTGATTTGGCGATTTTATTCATATTTATTCAAGGTCTAATCATTCTGTGGTGAGTCTCTCTAGATCCAGATTTCTCCAATCATGTCACTGTTTAAACTGTTACATTTACATGTTAATTACTTCATGATTTTAATCATGTATTATCGTCTGTTATCTGTTATTACCATTCTAATCCATTCCTATTTCTCATCGAATAGATCTATGAAATTCGACGTCATTAGTCGTATTTGTTTCAAGGTCCATATCGCAATATTGAAGTCGAAATAGGTTCTTATCCTCGTTTTTGTTTAAATAAATTGATCTAAAAATTATGTATGGATTCTTATTCTTCATGATTCATCATTTATGGAGATCGAATTTTTATTAATCAAAATCTCATAGTGTTCTCGATTTATTCTATTCTGATTCAAATTTATATTCAATGAATGTTGGAAGATGTTCTTGTTTGCGGCGATAAGTATTTTGATGGAAAATTTTTGATCTTTATTAAGATTTTGTTTCCATCGACAAGTGTTGGGCCTCGATAATCTTACACACCGGGCCGGTTAATGTTGATGAAGGGTTAATGACAGTCTGGTAACACCTCATCGACTTTCCTGTCGAAGTGGGTCATAATTAAATTTGGGCATTCGGTAATCAATATCATTGGTGGACTTAATGATATTGGGCGACAATTTGATCCATTTCATTTTCTTCGGCCTAATCAGAATTTTCTTTGGGAAAACATCTATAATATATATGTGGATTTGGCATTACTAAATAACGGAGTTTTTACGAATTTTACTGAAGTTGTGTTTTAAAAGTTTAGATGTTTGGCACATGACGAAAATTTTTGGAATATTGATTTTTATTACTTCAGTACACACGGCTTTGGTATTTCATATTGGAGTTTTTACGCTTATGTCCGTCGGATGTCAGACATTTATGTTAGTCACACTTTTGGTCATTCTAATACTTGATCAAGGTGGTTATGGATTTTATTACAGATCCTTGTTGCGATTTTGCAACTCGAAGCTCTATCATTTATATTTTCCCACTCTTGATCTATTTGATTAGGTTATTGGCAATTTATCCACATGTGGAGGGGGAGTTCATCATTGTTATACCATTCGAGTACATTCTCATACCCATACGATATTTTATGGTCTTGACGGGTCTACGTTTATGCTTATCTTGGGGATTACATTTGGTTACTTGAGGTTTCGAGGTCCTCTGTAGCATGGTTATACTTTTGTCACTATCACAGGTCCCGTGATTGGAGTCTACCAATGTATTGAGATTTGAGGATTCACTTTTACACATTGCCTCAATATCGGCTTCGGATTTGGTAGTTGCTCGATATAATACTTAGAGTCGGATCATCAATTCCAAGTTTCTGTTGGATTAGGTGTCTAAGTCATGACTAATAATTTGTATTTACCTAATTGATAGTAGCAAAGTCCATTTGGGTTGCCCTTATGGCTAGAGGTTTAGCAGAAAATCCAGGAGAGAGAAAGATTGATTTATTATATGATTAATAAATCAATAGAAATAAAATAAATAGTTTATTAATATATTATGGTGATAATATATTAATTAGAAACTATATTAATTAATTAGAAATTAATCTAGAATTAATTGGAATTAATTTGGTGATTAATTTGATTAATTAAAGGTGCAGGGGCTGAATTGTAATTATTCAATAGTTGAGTAAGTGACAATTATGGTAGTTTAAGTGGGCAACGAAATTATGGAGGGATTATCTATAATTTCGATTATTATATGTTAGGATAAATAGATTTGAATTGATAGATAAATGTTTATCTTATTTGAATTCAAAAAGGTTTATCTTTAAAGGCTTATCTGGTGGCCACTTGGAAACTATAAATAGAGACTCCTAGGCACCATAAAAGCCACAACTTTTTCCTCTCTTCCCTGTCTCTGGAACTTTCGAAAACCCTAGTTTTGGGTGTGACTTCATTTGAGGCAAGGCACTTGCGTTGCTTAGCTTGCAAGAAACAACCAAAAGGTTAGTTTTTCTGATTTTATTCTTTTAGTTATTTTCTTGTGGCCTTTAGGAATTTATTATATGTTCAATTATAAGAAAACATAGATCCAATCTAGGTTGCATGTGAATTTAGGATTTTAGTTCATAGATTTGCATAAAACCTTTCAGTGGTATCAGAGCATTTTGGTTGTTTTCTTGTTGAATTGCTATAATTGTCTTCCTAAAAATTAGGGTTTAATGCTTATAAACCCTAATTGGCCATATCGATTTTAGGGTTAGGGTTTTGGAAACCCTAGCCCCTCCCCTCTATGATTTTCGATTTTCTCATTAAGGTTTTAGAAGGCTTTCTATTTTTGGTAACTTTAATTATTTAAATGGATAACCTTAAACCCATTATTTGTTAATTTCGAAAATTAGGGGGTTTAAGATAGGTTTAAATTAATTTGATTAATTTGTGATACCTATCTAGTTTTAATTAATTTAATTAATTATTTAATTAAAAGATAATTAATGGTTTAATTTAATTTTAAATTTAATAGTTTTAAATTTCGAAAAATTAAAAGATAAAACTAGGAATATTTTAAAAGTCTAAAATATTTGGATTTAATTAATTTAATTAATTGTTTAATTAAAAGATGAATTAAATCTTTTAAAGGTTTAATTTAATTTTAAATTTAATAGTTTAAATTTCCAATAAATTAAAAGATAAACCAGGAATATTTTAAAAGTTTAAAATACATCTTATATATATTATAATTAAAAGTTAATATTATATGTATAAGATAATTGGTCAGTCAAATCAATAGTAGGCCTCATTCACGAAGCTGGTCTATAAGGAGGGTATAAGGAAGCTGCCTATAAAATGGCGGTTGAATGGGTGTCCACTCTCACCTACCGCTCTCTTGATCAGTGGAGGGTCGTTAGTCGAACGGGTTTGATAGAACAACTTAATCTCATTAAAAGTATAATGTTATTAATGAAAGTACTAGAACAACTTTATAAATTCCTAAATCTAGTTACTTTAGGAAAAATGTGAAAAGATGCTAATCCATGAAATTGCACATTACACTTTATGAGACATTAGTGGAGCGTGTGTGGTTAACCGGCACACTAATAGGGGCTCATAAAGAGTGGTAATGGGTTTCTCATGATTTATCATTGTTGATGGAGCGTGTGTGGTTAACCAGCACATCAATTAGAGATAATAAATGACATTGAGGTTACCGAGCATATTTGCATGGTTATTCACATCCAGTTTGTGATCCTCGGCATCCCAGTCACAAACAGTGGAGCATATCCGAGATTAAACATGCCATTGAATAGTTCAATGAATCTCAACAGAAATAGGAATTTCATAAGACTGAAATTGATAAATGTTTATCTACCTTAATGACCATTATGTTGTGATTAAGGCATCCCTCTTCACACCATAGTTGGGGTATTTTGGATCCTAGCCTCATTAAATAATATATCGGGTAATTTTTTAAAAAGGATTAAAATTAAACTAATTCAAAATTTATAGATGTCTAAAGATAATGTCAATTCTCCTCCTTCTCCTCCTTCACCTATTTCTGAGAGTCTCAGAAAGCACCTATTCAATATGGTAAGGCTGACTGGCCTTGGCTATGTGATATGGCTTTGCAATTAGAGAATGATTCTTAGTTTTTATGGCAAACCATATCTGACTGAGTGTCCGCTCCTTGTTCTACCAAAGCATGGCATCGCACAGTAGCTTGTGATGAGCATGACCCCTTGACTATTAAGTCAAAGGAAGTTCGTTGCCTCATGCTATTTATCATTGACCCCGAGTTCCGCGGGGATTTAGAATTCCTGGGGTCAGATAAGTTAGCACAGCTGGTTGAGGAAAGGTTCCGAGAACTAGTTGAAAAAGGAACGAACTAGGATATTCAAAGAGCTTGAAGTTGCAAGCTAGAAGGAAGTAGCACCAGTTTGCATGTTCTCATGATTGAGGGATACATGGGCAAACTGTATAAAATTAGGTCACCCCTTCTGATCGGGAGTTAAGCATTAGCTCGACTCGCTGATCTGTTCATCCAGATGAACAGAAAGGCTAACCAGATTAAGACAATCATGGAAATGCATTCAATGTCGACTCTGTATGAGTCGTTCACGGAGAAGCATAGTTCCATTGATTCAGCTACTTCATGATTGAGTCCAGTATTAAGGCGCATCAAGAAATGATCCAGATCGTCTGGACCGATTGTTCGATGTATCAAACTAGGAATCCACAAGGTGGGACACAGTCACAGAAAGATTGGAAAAATGCTCCAAAGCCGAACGGTTTGGCAAATCAGGAATATCTTAAAACTCAGAACTCCTGATCCTTAATTCCTTGATACAGGATGTGTTTATCACATTTGCTCTGTATGCGTGGACTAGGTAGGATGCGGGATTTTTGTTGCAAAGGAGCACATTCGGATTGGATCTGAAGCTCATGCAGTTTTGGAGTTTAGTTAGATACTATGACCTTGTTATTAGCTTATTAGATGCGTGCGACATTACATGTTCGAGGATATTTCGGTTTTATAAAATGTTAAATTTTCTTTTAATACATGTTTATCCTTGAAATGTTGTATGAGTGTGTTAATTGCATGAATGGTAATGACTTGAATGATGATGCATCCAAAGTGTTTGGATTCATGAATTGTGTTTTCTATGATTGTTAAAAGATATTTTATAAAATCAATTCAACCAAAGGTCCAGTTGGACAGGACTTTGGAATCATTTGACTTAGAGTCACATGATGAATTGAGTTCTTAATAAAACAATGTGTGGCAAGAAATGAATCACCCAAAGATCCAGTTGGACAGGACTTTGGAATCATTTGACTTAGAGTCACATGATGATTAAGTTCTTTATAAAGCACATGTGGCAAGAAATGAATCACCCAAAGATCCAAAGGATATGATTTTGGAATCAGCTGACTTAGAGTCAGGTGATGATTGCATATCTTGAACAAATTAACAAAGTCATAAATTTACATAGAGACGTAAAAGATATTAAGATTTTGAGCAACATACAAATAAGTTTCTATGTATTGCTCGAATCTTCGAACACAACACAATTAGTTATACTTCATGATATTTGCCAATTAGTATGACAAATATGGCTTCGCTTATCAGAATAAGCGATTGATTGAAACCTTGAAGTGTTCAAGGATTTCAAAGGAAGTATAAGATCAACAGAACCTGAGTGACAACATAGACTGAGAAAATGTTTCATAGTTTATCCTCTTCCAAGAACATTAATGGTTATAATGTATCTTAGGGAAGATGATTGAGCATTGGTCGAAATAGTTCGATCCTTGATATATAAGATACATTCCCAATTAGTTTTTCAATGAATTGAATATTCAACCAGTCAGACCATATAAACCATATTCCGACCACATCTTAGACTAAGTAGGTTATGCAGACACTGTCTGAAATGTAAAGCTGGGATCGTCCCACTTGTACATAGAAAGTCTAGGGTCATGTAACGTTCGTCCGAACCTCATGACTAGACTGAACCTGATCAGCAATGTCGTTTCATTGGCTATCCCGCTGTACCTGTGAAAGAATAGCTCTTTTAGAAAGGACTCATGTTCTAAGGAAACAATGGGAGTTAAGACAGTCCTGGATGAGATCAGGATTAGCCAAGTGAAAGAACCTTTAGTCATCACTAGGATTTGGGCAGGAATCAGATTCCTGTTAAACCTGACATACTCTTCTCTTAACCAGTAGTATTAGTCTTCGTCATAAAGTGTTGTGATCTGGGTGACATACCAATTAGTGGTAAAACACTAAAGTTGGTACGGATTAGCTGTCCGACTACTTGGAAGTATTGGTGAGCCTGGTTGTTGCCAAATAAGAGAACCTTAGGGCGAGACACGTCTATGTAACAATTTGATTGATTTTACACCTGGTCTAAAAACCAGTGGGAGTAATTGAATCATCAAAAGAAAGCGACATGGATAGAAATATACTTACTGAACATCTGGTTGAGTGAGACGATACTCAGAGTCAATCAATTGATTCCGAGAGAAGCACTCTCAATAGAAGATAAAATCTGAAACGATACTGTGTGGTACATTGTGAGATGTTAGTGGAGCGCGTGTGGATTATCGGCATACTGATAAGGACTCACAAAGAGCATGCAAATACAGTAGGTACATGGCCCCGAGATTCATCCCACGGGCACCTCGCAAGAAAGGAAATTCGGATTCTCAAAATGTGCCAAAAGTTTTGGATTTTGTGGACGGCCTGAAAGATTCCCATAACTATGTCAGAAAGGTTTCGGATTCTCAAAATGTGCCAAAAAGGTTTGGATTTTGTGAAGAGTCCGAAAGAGTCAAAGCCAGTGGGAGTGTCGCTGTTATCTACTATCTCCATATGTGGGTTACATATTGTTTCTAGGAAACGTCTTTTTCATTACAAAGTGTAATGACTTGGTGTTAAGAGACGGATTTCTATGAAAGACTTAATAGAGATACGACATACTCAGGTGGTTGTAAACGTCTATAAGATAGATTGAAACTCTGCCAATATGATCATGATGAGATTCAAGATGCATAGCCCCAGGAAATGGTTTTTCCTATCATTGCAAAGTGTGATGACTTGGCATGAAAGAAATAAAGAAGGTGCAACATACTCACGTAATTCACAAACATCTATTGGATAGATGAAATCGTCAGCATAGACCTAGCCATTGTAAGCATAATCTTGATAAGATTCAAGATGCATGAAAAGAGTCTCCAAAAGGAAATACTTTTTCGAAAATGACGACTCAAGGATTATAAATAATCTTTGGATTCCGAAAGGGTTTGGAATAAGATTAGATCGGGTTCCACAAGTTTCTTGGATCGATCAAAAAGTCATGAACATATCCTGATGACTTGTTGCTTAGGGCATAGTAAGTTGGATTCAGGACATTGTCTGGCTAGGAATACTGGATGGTTTGTTTTCATTGGGAAATGATTGGGGTGAAAGTAATTGTAATAATTTGAAAGATTTTTTCAAAGTGGTAATTTGACGTTAAAGGACTTCATGGTTAAAGAATCTCGTTGGTATTCTGATGGAGCACGTGTGGTTCACCGGCACATCATAGCACCTCGAATCAGTCTTAGGGTGCAATCAAGTAGACTAAAGACCCCTAGAACCATAGGAAGTCACAGTACAGATTACCAGAATGGAGTTAGGAGAGAAAAAGACAGGATAACGTATTGAGATGTCATCGGAAGAACATCCGATTGGATCATCTGCAATAAAGTGCATCAGTATAAGATACTTTGGATACATAGAAAGAGTGAAAGGTTCATAAAGACATAGCTATAAAATTAGAATTGAAAGTTTAAAAGAAATCTTGAAACCGATAATAGTTTATGACAAGATCCGACTTGGTGATTACCTCGTAGAGACTTGGTAATAAGCAGGAGTAACTGCCAATCAGATCTTTATGTTTCGCTTTCGCATGTTTTACTTCCCGAATAATTTAATTATTCAAAAAGGTCCACAGTCGCTCATACTTTGGGAAGTAAGTATTGAATCAAGACTGTCATGAATTGGTTTGTAGACTGTCTAAGGAGTTAGACATAGCAATATGATTGCTACAACATTCATGAGTACTTAGAAATAGAGATTTGAGTATTAGATAAACCCACGCTCAATAGATTGCTTCATGGATTATATCACAAGCAATGTTGAGACGATAATATATTATGATCTTGAAGTGGAGAGATATGAGTTATAATTTACAAGGCAGTTGTTCATTGATGGTACGAAAACGCATCGGTAACTCGATGTTATAAAACGTGTTGTTGAGAATAATTTGACTGGTAAAAGATATAAGCATATGAGTCGAAGCTTATTCGTTCCTTGACCTTCGTGGGAAACAGATATCTGTAGGCCTCTCGATGATTTTGAAGTTGACTAAAGTGCTGGCCAGCCAGGACTGAATTGATGTGTTCAATTATAAGTCCTAAAGTCATAAGCAGAATTGGAAATCGGGAAACAGAGTACCGGGCATAGATTGATCTCAATCCATGTCTAATGTCCGGAAATATCTTGTTGAACGAAGGATCATATGATCACTTATCTATGGACAGAACTGACTAGGTCAGAGTTCGGCAGCAGTTTCTAGGAAGCTACAGTTTGCTGATTAATTAGAGGTTAAATTAGTAATTATAATCATAGACTTATCCAAGTGGGAGACTGTTGGATTAGGTGTCTAAGCCATGACTAATAATTTGTATTTACCTAATTGATAGTAGCAAAGTCCATTTGGGTTGCCCTCATGGCTAGAGTTTCGCAGAAAATCTAGGAGAGAGAAAGATTGATTTATTATATGATTAATAAATCAATAGAAATAAAATAAATAGTTTATTAATATATTATGGTGATAATATATTAATTAGAAACTATATTAATTAATTAGAAATTAATCTGGAATTAAATGAAATTAATTTGGTGATTAATTTGCTTAATTAAAGGTACAGGGGCTGAATTGTAATTATTCAATAGTTGAGTAAGTGACAATTATGGTAGTTTAAGTGGGCAACGAAATTATGGAGGGATTATCCATAATTTCGATTATTATATGTTAGGATAAATAGATTTGAATTGATAGATAAAGGTTTATCTTATTTGAATTCAAAAAGGTTTATCTTTAAAGGCTTATCTGGTGGCCACTTCGAAACTATAAATAGAGACTCCTAGGCACCATAAAAGCCAAGACTTTTTCCTCTCTTCCCTCTCTCTGGAACTTTCGAAAACCCTAGTTTTGGGTGTGACTTCATTTGAGGCAAGGCACTTGCGTTGCTTAGCTTGCAAGAAACAACTAAAATGTTAGTTTTTCTGATTTTATTCTTTTAGTTATTTTCTTGTGGCCTTTAGGAATTTATTATATGTTCAATTAGAAGAAAACATAGATCCAATCTAGGTTGCATGTGAACTTAGGATTTTAGTTCATAGATTTGCATAAAACCTTTCAGTTTCGAGAGGGAGATTGTTAAAGTACAAAGCTTTCATGGGCTGATGATTTATGGGCTTGGAGGTCCACTATGACATGTGGGTATTATGGTTTTGACCTAGTTGTGTAGCTTGTCTATATATAGTCATTGTATTATTCATTATTAGGCGAGAGCTGACAATGTGAGAGATATTGAGCGTATTTTTAGTGCTAGGGTTTTTAAACCCTCGGAGCTAATCTTTGTATCATCGCATATTAATGAATCATTCCACACATTGATTATCGTTCTTGAGTATTTTTATGTTATTATTCTGCATTCATGCCAAATCAGGACTTTACAGAAGTGAAATGTAATACCTTAACTTTAATTTATAGTAGAGTTATGTTAAATTATATATATATATATATATATATATATATATATATATATATATATATATATATATATATATATATATATATATATATATATATATATATATATATATATATATGAGATTAGATGAGTTAAAACATACGTTAAGATGTTTAAAAACCAATCTAGGAGAAGTAGGAAGTTAAAATAGGTAAAAGAAACAAAGTAAATTCTTAAAAAGTCAAACCGGGTCGAGTTGGGTTGAATAAAAACGGAAAAAGGAGTAACCCGGGTCGTGTTCTACGAACCCGGGTCGTGTTCAAAAAGGAACCCAGGTCGGGTCGAATAAGCCGGAGCGAGTTATGACCGATTGAAGCGAAAATTAGCGTATCAAAACCCGGGACGGGTTGAGCAGCCCGGGTCGGGTTGCGGGTAAAAACCTAGGGCGGGTTTGACAGCCCGGGTCGGGTTCGGTGCAGGGTATTTATATCCATTTCTCATTTTCTTTTTCATTTACGAACTTTCAAACATAAGGAGCGATTTTCAGACCTTGACCTACGATTTTTGAGCATTTTAATTGAGGGTTTAACGTGGGAAAAGCTTAGGGAGTCGGATTTAACACTTGAATTACGTTTTTGAGCGCTTGATTTCCAAGGTTAGTAATTTAGATTTCTAGGGTTTCAAACCCTAGATGCTCAAATTCGAGATTATGCTTTGAATTAGCTGACAAAAATAGTTATATGGTTTGTGTTATAGGTGACAGGGGTAAGAAGATTGCTGAGGGATGATTGCCTGGACATGGGACTTGACTTTTGACTTTTGACTGTTTGTAAACCAAGATACACTCTTTTGTATAGTTTTATAAATCGGTCTTTTGTAATCCAGTTTTTGGGACACGTTGTTTAAGTACTTGTTCTTTTGAATACTACTTGTACTTATGTTGCTTAACTTTGATTATACCATGATCACTTATGTTAAATTCTGAGTGATGATGATGCAATCCAGAGATAAGAAACTGGGTGTTACAAGTTGGTATCAGAGCAACGGTTTGAGTGAATTAGACTTTGAAAGATAAACTCTAAACTCAAACTAATAAAGAGAGAGGTCCTATATTGTCCCTATGCAACTATTCCTCTAAGCACACATAGTGAGTATGTGTGTTATTCAGAGAATTTTGATAAGATATGTGATACGAAAAGAGTATTGAGATGAATGAGATTATAATGAGTTAAAATTTCTTTTCAGCCTCATTATGAGTTCTGGAAAGGAGAAAGAGGGAGGTGATCACCGAGACGAGCATTCGAGATCACAAGATTCGAGACTGGGGCGCCAGTCTGAAGGCGAGAGACTGCCTGAGTTGACCTCATCCTTACAAGAGTTAATTGCTGCGGAGGTAGCAAAAGCCGTTAAGGACTTATTGCCTACCTTAATAAAACCTCAGACGAAGGTGACTAATAGAGACGATCGAAACCGACCTCCTATCACACCTGTGATTGGGGTGTGGTTGGGGAGGGACGGAGAGAGACGATTATTATACATACAGAAGTTGGAGGGTCGGGCGAACCAAAAGGTTGTAGTTATGAGATATTCTACAAATGTAAATCGAATGATTTCTTCGGTACTGATGATCCTATTATTGCACGAAATTGGCTGACACATATCGAGAAAGTCTTTCGTACGAGCAAGTGTGTGGAAAAAGATAAAGTCGAGTATGCCACTAATTGTTTACACAAAGATGCCCAGTTCTGGTGGGAGAACATAAACCTTGATATAGAGAAAGGATTGTAATCAGAACCGACATGGGAGGAGTTCAAAATAAAGTTTATGAAAGAATATTGCTCAAATACTGCAATGAAAAGTTTGGAGGAGGATTTTTTGAGATTACAGCAGGGAACGCAGTCGGTACAGGAGTATACGACAGAGTTTAACGAAAAAAGCCAGATTTGCTGCTCATCAGGTAGATACTGAAGAAATGAAGATTGACAGGTATCTGTGGGGACTGAGGACCCAGATACGAGAGTTCTTACAGAGTTCAAGCTTTACAACTTATCAGCAGATTGTCGAGGCAGCCAAATCTCAAGAAAAAGAACTACGGAGGCAAGATAATGAAAAGAAGGGGGACCAAGGAAGCGGAGGCCAGAAGAGGAAATGGGAAGGAAAACCGGAAGGTAGTTCTCAAAAACAGCTAGTTCCGAGTTATCAACTTCGAGGTGATTCAAGGAAGACTGAGAGCAAATGGTGCGAAAGATGTCGTCGAAAACACGCTGGAAACTGTGATACGAATACCCCGTCTCTTATGTGTTATCAGTGCGGGAAAACAGGGCATATGGCTCGAGAATGTTTAGAGAAAAGTCGTGTGTGTTTCAATTGCGGGGAAAGCGGTCATATTCGCCCGGATTGTCCAAAGCCGAGAACCGATTCCCGTCGCGAGACTCCGAGGGCGGGACGAGGTGATAATCGAGGCGATAGACGAGATAGAGGCGGTGGGAACGTTAGAACTCGAGCTTTTCAGATGACCGTGGAGGAGGCTAGTGTAATACTGTAATTTTTAAATTATGGTAGAGATATGTTAATTATAATATAAATGAGATTAGATAAGTTAAAACACGAGTTTAGATGTTTAGAAACACATCTAGGAGAAGTAGGATGTTAAAAAGGGTAAAAAAACCAACTTGAGTTCTTGCAAGGTCAACCCGGGTCGAGTTTTATGACACGAGTCGAGTTGAGTTGAAATTAAAATGGAAAAGGAGTAACCCGGGTCGTGTTCGATAGAAACCCAGGTCGGGTCAGTTAACCCGGACCGTGTGGAGCCTTGGACTGAAAGAGTGAGATTTGAATAACAAAACCCGGGGCGGGTTTCACAGCCCGGGTCGGGTTGCGGGTGCAGGGTCTTTTAAAGAGCAAATTTCATTCATTTGGGGAAAAACCCATTTCGAGCCAAATCCTCTCCAAACCCTAGAAATCGATTCCTAAGCCTTCTAAGTCGAGATTTAAGCCTAATATTTACAAATTGAAGCTAGGGATTCATACTTGGAGCTTGAAAGGTAATCCTCTTCGATTTTGATTTCGTTTCAACCGTTGGATGGTTTGATTTGAGGTAGCTTCTTGTGGTCTTGATGACCCACCTGTGAATTAATGATATTTAAACCAAATTGATTGATTTGTAAGTGTATAAAGAGTTCAAATCTTAGACTCAAGTTAGGATTTTGCTTGTTGTTGTGTTCATAAGCTTGAATGGGTCGAGGTGGTGAGGTAAAGAGTTATAGCTAGAGGATTATTGTTGTTATTTGATTATAACTTCAGCATGTGATTTAAATTCCTGGATTTTGTTGATATAAATTATGATTGAGGTTATAAAGAGACATGAGTATTGAAATTTGGGCAGTTGTCATACAGCCAAGCCTAGTGGACAGGAGCCTGGTATGCATAGCTTGGGATTCCATGTACTAAACGGATAGCAGGTGAGTACTCTTATGTACTTGAGTAGAAATCTACCTTATGGTAGACTGAATATATATATGTTAAGTTATTATTGTTATAACCCAATTGTAGAGCGCATTGTTATATGTGAATAACAGCAACCGAGTTGAGTATACATATTGATTGTATAAACTGAGTAGATGTTAATGTAGTCACATTAAAGAGTTTTGAGTCAATTTATATAGCCATGAGGGCTGATGAGCTAGAATAGAGTTTGAAGTGGAATAGAGTTCGGGGTGGAATAGAGTTTGAAGTGGAATAGAGTTCGGGGTGGAATAGAGTTTGAAGTGGAATGAGTTTATATGTGTTGTTTTAACCCTTGGTATATATAATGAGATGTTTTGAAGGTTAATAGTTTGTATATATGATGAGATGTGTTACAGGTTAGTAATTACCTATTGATTCTTTTAATTGAATTATGTTGTCGTTGAGTTGTTCATTGCAGAAAGAGAAAAGTTATATGAGTTTCATAAGGTGTTAATATTGTTTTGGTATAAATGGCTAAGTGTGTTAATCACAGTAAGGGACTGAGATAGTCCATCCAAAATGAATTTAGTCACAACAAGCGAATGAGAAAGTTTGTTGAGAATGAGTTCAAAGAGACATCGGCCATTGAGACTTGGTTAATAATGATTACTCACTAAGCTTTTTATAAGCTTAGACTTGAGTTGTATGTTGTTTTTGCAGGTATCTATAGCAGTGATAGGGGAAGACATGTGATAAAGAAAGATGGACAAATTAGAGCCTGTCCTTTTAATTGAAGTAGATTTATTTGTAATGCTTGGTTAAAATAGTAGGGACCTTTTATGTAATTATTGTGATGATAACATCTTGATCCGTGGTTTGATTACAAGTATACCCATTTTAAATGTGTAACTTGTTGAAAATTTTTGGGTGTACTTTGTATGAGAAACCGGGTGTTACAGCTAGAGAGCGACCGGATGTGATTACAGGTATATTTAGCCTAAATTCTCTTCGAGCTCGTATGGTGTTTGATATTGGTGCTTCGATTTCTTTTATATCTGTACCTTTTGCGTCTCGAATTAATGTCCCGATATCTAAGATGAGTGAGAGTTTGATCGTTGATGTTGCCGACGGAAGAGATGTTATAGTAAATAGTCATTATATAAATTGTCCGCTTGAAATCAACGAGATTTCTTTCCTTATTGATTTGAAGCCGATGACTACTCGTGCGTTCGATGTAATAGTTGGAATGGACTGGTTAGACGATAATAGAGCAAATATGGATTGTCACGGAAAAATTATTTCTGTGAGAACTCCGAGTGGGTCCCGGACTTTAATACGAGGCGAGCGCCGTTTTCAACATATTCCGGTTGTATCTTTCGCGAGAGCGCGAAGGTATACCGAAAGAGGTGCCCTTTTATTTATGGCACATGTTACTCCAATTGAATCCGAACATTCCACTGTGGAAGATGTTAAGGTAGTAAGAGATTTTGCTGATGTTTTTCCTGACGATCTTCCCGGCTTGCCGCCAAATCGTCAATTAGAGTTTGTTATCGATTTAGTTCCGGGAGCGAAACCGATAGCTCGAGCACCCTATCGGTTGGCGCCGTCCGAGATGGAGGAGTTAAAGAAACAACTACAAGAACTTTTGGATCGCAGTTTTATTCGTCCGAGCTCGTCTCCGTGGGGTGCGCCGATACTGTTTGTTCGAAAGAAAGATGGTTCTATGCGTATGTGCATAGACTACCGCGAGTTAAACAAGATTACTGTGAAGAATCGTTATCCCCTACCGAGAATAGACGATTTGTTCGATCAATTGGAGGGAGCGTTATATTTTTTGAAGATTGATTTGAGATCGGGATATCATCAACTAAGAGTAAGAGAATCTGACGTCCCGAAGACAGCATTTCGCACCGGATACGGTCATTATGAGTTTCTAGTAATGCCGTTCGGTTTGACGAATGCCCCGGCGGCTTTTATGGATTTGATGAATCGAGCTTGTCATCCATTTTTAGACAAGTTCGTAATAGTGTTTATTGACGATATTTTAATTTATTCCAAGAGCTGGGATGAGCACAAGCAACATTTACAGTTAATTTTAAATCTTCTTCGCAAAGAAAAGTTGTATGCAAAATTTTCAAAGTGCGAGTTTTGGTTGTAAGAGATTCAATTTCTTGGTCATGTGATAAACAGAGAAGGCGTTAAAGTGGATCCTGCCAAGATAGAAGCAGTGATGAGTTGGGCACCACCCAAAAATCCGACTGAGGTTCGGAGCTTTTTGGGACTAGCTGGCTATTACCGACGATTTGTTGAGAAATTTTCGAGTATTGCATTGCCATTAACAAAGCTGACCAGAAAGACAGAGAAGTTTATCTGGGCTGAAGCACAACAAGAAGCTTTTGAAAAACTGAGACGGGCGTTATGCGAAGCCCCGGTGTTAGCATTGCCTCAAGGTGTAGAAGACTTTGTTCTTTTTACCGATGCTTCACAAATCGGTCTTGGATGTGTACTAATGCAAAGGGGGCGAGTAATTGCGTATTCGTCTCGACAACTGAAGTCTCATGAGAAAGCATATCGCGTACATGATTTGGAGTTAGCTGCCATTGTTTTTGCACCAAAGATTTGGCGACATTATCTTTATGGTGTGAAGTTCCAGATATATTCAGATCATAAGAGTTTAAAGTATCTGTTTGACCAAAAAGAGTTGAATATGAGACAACGAAGATGGATGGATCTTTTAAAAGATTATGAGTGTGAAATACTTTACCATCCTGGTAAAGCAAATGTAGTGGCAGACGCATTAAGTCGAAAAGAACAACCTATTCGAGTCGTTTCAGCTCGAATGGGAGTGATTAGTAAATTACCAGAAATGGTCTAACGTGCCCAGAGAGAAGCCAACGACATGAAGAGTGAGAGAATGGTTGGCTATGTAGATAAACTAGTTAAAAATGCACAAGGAGTGAAGACTTTTCAGGGACGAGTGTGGGTTCCAAGGCATGGAGAAACGAGACAGCTGTTACTTGAAGATGCACATGGTACACGTTATTCAATCCATCCAGGTAGTACAAAGATGTATAGAAGTCTAAAGCTGTTTTACTGGTGGCCGGGAATGAAACGTGATGTTGGGAGATATGTGGAGAAGTGTCTGACTTGTTTACAAGTCAAGGTAAATCATCAGAGACCATACGGGTTAGTTCAACCACTACCTGTTCCGATGAAAAAGTGGGATGAGATTTCTATGGACTTTATCACTAAATTACCCCGAACTCCACGAGGGTTCGATTCTATATGGGTAATTGTTGATAGGTTGACCAAATCAGCACAGTTTATTCCCATACGAGAAGATTATCAAGCGTCCAAATTAGCAGAGATTTATGTTAGGGAGGTGATGAGACGACACGGAGTACCTACCTCCATAATCTCCGATCGTGATAGTCTTTTTACTTCCCATTTTTGGCAAAGTTTTCAAAAACATTTGGGAACTAAAGCCTTAACGAGTACGGCTTATCATCCGCAGACTGATGGTCAAACTGAGAGAACTATATAGACGTTAGAAGATATGTTTAGAGCTTCAGTAATTGATTTTGGAGGTAGTTGGGACGATCATCTACCTTTAGCCAAATTTACATATAACAATTCTTATCATTCTAGTATTCAGATGGCACCCTTCGAGGCGTTATATGGATCAATGTGTAGAACACCATCATGCTGGTCAGAAGCGGGAGAGAAGCCACTAGCGGGTCCCAAGATTATAACTGAAACTGAAGCAAAGATTAAAAGTATTCGTGAGCATATGAGAGTTGCTCAGCAGCGTCAAAAACAATACGCAGATAAACGAAGGAAACTATTGAAGTTTCAAGTTGGAGACATGGTAATGTTAAAAGTGTCTCCCTGGAAGGGAATTATTCGTTTTGGTAAACGTGGCAAGCTAAGTCCACGGTTTATCGGGCCTTTTCGTGTAATTCAATGAGTAGGAACAGTAGCTTATAAACTCGAGCTTCCCGATGAGTTACGGGGAATTCATAATGTATTTCATATCTCACATCTTCGTAAGACTTTATACGATGAGTCGGCTGGTGTTTCTTTGAAGGAAGTTCAGCTAGACCGTAAACTTCAATATCAAGAGCAACCGGAGAAAATTCTAGACAAAAAGATCAAGAAGTTGCGAAATAAAGAGATTGGTGTGGTTAAAGTACAATGGCGACATCATAGAGGAACATATGTCACTTGGGAAGGTGAAGAAGAGATGCGGTCAAAGTATCCCTTTTTGTTTCAAGAGATTCCGAGGACGGAATCTTCTGAAGGGGGTAAGAACTTGTAATACCTTAACTTTAATTTATAGTAGAGTTAACATAAGTTAAGATGTTTAAAAACCAATCTAGGAGAAGTAGGAAGTTAAAATAGGTAAAAGAAACAAAGTAAATTCTTAAAAAGTCAAACCGGGTCGAGTTTTAAGACACGGGTCGAGTTGGGTTGAATAAAAATGGAAAAAAGAGTAACCCGGGTCGTGTTCTACGAACCCGGGTTGTGTTCAAAAAGGGACCCGGGTCTGGTCGAATAAGCCGAAGCGAGTTACGACTGATTGAAGCGAAAATTAGCGTATCAAAACTCGGGGCGGGTTGAGCAGCCCGGGTCGGGTTGCGGGTAAAAACCCGGGGTGGGTTTGACAGCCCGGGTCGGGTTCGGTGCAGGGTATTTATATCCATTTCTCCTTTTCTTTTTCATTTACGAACTTTCAAACATAAGGCGCGATTTTCAGACCTTGACCAACGATTTTTGAGCATTTTAATCGAGGGTTTAACGTGGGAAAAGCTTAGGGAGTCGGATTTAACACTTGAATTACGTTTTTGAGCGCTTAATTTCCAAGGTTAGTAATTTAGATTTCTAGGGTTTCAAACCCTAGATGCTCAAATTCGAGATTATGCTTTGAATTAGCTGACAAAAATAGTTGTATGGTTTGTGTTATAGGTGACAGGGGTAAGAAGATTGCTGAGGGATGATTGCCTGGACATGGGACTTGACTTTTGACTTTTGACTGTTTGTAAAACAAGATACACTCTTTTGTATAGTTTTATAAAACGGTCTTTTGTAATCCAGTTTTTGGGACACGTTGTTTAAGTACTTGTTCTTTTGAATACTACTTGTACTTATGTTGCTTAACTTTGATTATACCATGATCACTTGTGTTAAATTCTGAGTGATGATGATGTAATCCAGAGATAAGAAACTGGGTGTTACATGAAATTTGGATCAGTAACGATGGAAAATAACTAAGTCAGCTGGATCGCTTCCTTGACTGTAATAATTTCCTGACAAAATGGCCTTCGGAAAATGTTATAGCCCTACCTCGACAGTTTTCCGATCTTAACCCTATGGTTTTACTTTGTGATCACGTTGATTTTGGTCCAAGCCCGTTTAGATTTTATAACTCATGGATTTAAATGGAGGGTTGCAAGGAGGTGATTAATAAGGTTTGGGAAGAACAATTCATAGATGGTAAGGTGGATTTGAAGTTTATGGGACAGCTAAAGTAGGTTAAAAATGCGTTAAAAGAATGGAGGAAAAATTGAAAGAGAAAGAGAACTTAGAAAGCAGAGAATATAAAAATAAAATTGAAGAATTGGAGACTCTTGCGGAATCAAGACGGTTAACCTCCCAAGAGAGGCTGTAATGGAAGAATCATATAGTTAAGTTAGATGCGATTGAATATTGCAAGAAACTTGATTTGAAACAAAAATCGAGAATTCGAAGGGATGTTGAAGGAGATGAAAATACAAGATATTTTTATGCGGCAATAAATGGAAACAAGGGGAAAAACATAATCAATGATATTCTAAGTAACAGAAACTAGATTTCAAAACCAAATGAAATCAAGGCGGAAGAGTGGAAATTCTTCTCTATGAAATTTGACTCGTCTGATGATGATCAACCCACACTTATTAGTGATAAATTCAAAACAATTTCGATGAAGACACGAACATAACGGAATCGGGTTTCACGATAGAGGAAGTAAAAGACGCAGTTTGGTCTTGTGCTTCTGATATATTTCCTGGCCCATATGGTTTTACTTTCAAATTCCTAAAAGAATTCTGGGAAATTATTAGTGCAGATTGAAAGGTTTTCTCCAAACCATGAACTAAATAACCTAAGTTCACATGCAACCTATGAGGATCTATGTTTTCTACTATTGAATATATAACAAGCTCCTAGAGGCTAATAAAAAATTAAAGATTAAAACAGAAAAACCAACCTTAAGTTTCTTGGAAGCAAAGCAACACAAATTTCTTGCCTCAAATGAAAGTCACACCCAGGGAGCAGGAGGTATATGGATCGAAAATTCCAGAGAGAGAATAATAGAATTAGCACTAAATATGAGGTCCAGGGGTCCCTATTTATAGGCTACCAAATGACCCTTAGAGATAAACCTCGTTTGACTTTCAAACAAAGATAAACCCAATCTCTAAGCCATTATCCAGATTATTTACACGCGCTCCGCGACCTATACATTGGCGCGCCGCGCGTGTTAATTCAACTATTGAATTGGAACAACTTCAGCCCCTGTCCTCCTGATTAATCTAATTAATGCCACAGAAATCAATCCAATTAATTTCTGATTAATTATTAATAAAATAATATTATTTCTAATTACTATACTATCCCCATAATATATTAATAAACAATATCTTGATTTATTGATCATATAATAAATCAACCTCTCTCTCTTCTTAACTTTCTACCAAACCTCCAGCTATGAGGGCATCCCAAATGGACTATGCTACTATTGATTAGGTAAATACTAATTATTGGTCATGGCTTAGACACCTAATCCAACAGTCTCCCACTTGGATAAGTCTATGACTATAATTACCAATTTAACCTCTAATTAATCAGCATCTGTAGCTTCCTAGAAACCGCTGCCGAACTCTGACCTAGTCAGTTCTGTCCATAGATAAGTGATCAGATGATCCTCCGTCCAACAAGATATTTTCAGACTCAAGACACGGATTAAAATCAATCCTGGTCTGATTCACTGTTTCTCGATTTCCGATTCGCATATGACTCTTAGACTACTAATTGACCAAGTCAATTTAGTCCCGGTTGGCCAACCCTTTTATTCAACTTCAAATTCATCGAGAGGCCTACAAATATCTGTTCCCCGTTAGGGTCAAGGGATGAATAAGCTTCGACTCATATACTTATGTCTTTTACCAGACAAATCACTCACAATAATACGTTTTATAACACCGAGTTACCGATGCGTTTTCTTATTATCAATGAATAACTGCTTAGTAAATCATAACTCATATATCTTAGCTTAAAGATAAAAAGATATTATCTTCTCAACATTGCTCATGATGTAATCCATGAAGCAATCCATTGAGGGCGGGTTTATCCAATACTCAAATCTCCATTTCCAAGTACTCACGAACGTTGCAGCAATCTTATTGCAATGTCTAACTCCTTAGACAATCTATAAACCAATTCATGACAGTCTTACTTCATACTTACTCCCTAAGAGTATGAGCGACTGTGGATATTTAAATAATCCAATTATTCAGGAAGTAAACATGCAAAATGAAACACAATGATAAAGTATTGACAAAAGTAGTAATCCATTACTCATTAATAAATCTCCATTATTAAATCACAAAAGTCAAATACAATTACATTGTTACAAGTTCCAAAACCTATCTAATTACAAAAAATTATATCATCTCTTAATCCAATGCTCCTAGCATGCTGATTATGCTTAATCCTACTCAGAGCCTTTTTCAAGGGATCTGCAGGATTATCTTCTAATGATACCCTCTTTACAAGGAGGTGACCTTCTTCTACTCTATGTCTGATGTAGTGGTACTTTCTGTTGATATGCCTGGACTTTCCATGGTCTCGCGGTTCCTTTCTCAAGGCTACCGCTCCTTCGTTATCGCAGAACAGTTCCATGGGCTCCTGAATGCTCGGGACTACTCCAAGGTCACCGATGAAGTTCTTTAGCCAAGCCGCTTCCTTTGATGCTTCACTTGCCGCTATGTACTCTGATTCGCACATGGAATCAGCCACCGTCTCTTGCTTGGAACTTTTCCAAGTTATTGCTCCCCCATTCAAAAGGAATACCCAGCCCGACTGAGACCGACCATTGTCTCTATCCGTCTGAAAGCTGGCATCTGTATATCCTTCAACTCTCAAGGCATCACTGCCACCAAGGACTAACACCATGTTCTTTGTCCTTCGCAGATACTTGAGTATATTTTTTACAGCTATCCAATGCGTCCTTCCAGGGTTTCCCTGGTACCGACTGACCATGCTCAAAGCAAAAGCCACGTCAGGGCGAGTACACGTCATAGTGTACATGATCGACCCTACAGCCGAAGCGTAAGGTACCCGACTCATGTCAGCTATCTCCTCGTCAGTGCTCGGACTTTGAGTCTTACTCAACTTTGCATTACTTTGGATAGGTAGCTCTCCCTTCTTGGAATTTTCCATACTAAACCTTTTTAGTACATTTTCCAAGTATGTACCCTAACTAAGTCCAATTAGTCTCTTCTTCCTATCTCTCAATATTTTTATCCCGAGAATATAGGCAGCCTCTGCTAGGTCCTTCATGGCGAAACACTTCCCAAGCCAAGACTTGACATCTTCCAAGGTTGGAATGTCGTTTCCCATGAGCAGTATGTCATCAACATACAGTACCAGAAAGGTGACTATGCTACCACTAGTCTTGACATATACACATGACTCATCCTCACTCCTAGAGAAGCCAAACTCTTTGACTTTCTCATGGAAACAAAGATTTCAGCTGCGAGAAGCTTGTTTCAATCTGTAGATCGATCTCTCAAGCTTACACACCTTATTGGGATACTTTGCATCGACAAAACCCTCTGGCTGATTCATGTAAACATCCTCAGTCAACTTCCCATTAAGGAAAGCGGTTTTGACGTCCATCTGCCAAATTTCATAGTCATGAAATGCAGCTATGGCCAGCATTATCCTAATAGACTTTATATTGGCTACTGGTGAGAAGGTCTCGTCATAGTCAACCCCTGGGGTTTGAGTAAAGCCCTTCGCAACCAGTCTTGCCTTGAAAGTGTGTACCTTTCCGTCCATGTTGGTCTTCTTCTTGAAGATCCACTTGCACCCGACTGTCTTTCGACCCGGTACGTTGTCAACCAAGTTCCAAACTTGATTGTCATACATGGACATGATCTCGCTATCCATTGCCTCTTTCCACTTGGCAGACTCTGGGCCCGCCACTGCTTCCTGGTAGTTAGCTGGCTCATCCAAATTTATCAGTGTCCTATCACTGACAAACGTGTCCCCATCCGTAGTTATATGGAAACCATAAAACTCGGGTGGCATGCTAACTCTACCGGAGCGCCTAAGAGGTAAGGACACATCAGTCGGACCAACAGGAACTTCTTCCTCATGTTGGTTGCTAGTTTCTCCTAAGGTCGCGTCATCTGATGACTCTTGAATTTCTTCAAGATCAATGACACTCCCACTGTCCTCTTTGAATATGAGCTCTCTCTCTCGAAAGACCGCTCGTCTAGCTACAAAGACCACGTCCTCGCTCGGTCTGTAGAATAGATATCCAAAGGACTGTTTGGGGTAACCAATGAAGAAACACCTTTCGCTTCTTTCTGCGAGTTTGTCTTGAGTCTCTCATCTAACGAAAGCCTCACAACCCCAGACTTTGATATGTGCCAGCGAGGGAACTTTCCCCGTCCACATTTCATGAGGTGTTTTTGCAACCTTCTTAGTTGGGACAAGATTGAGGATATGGGCAACAGTCTCTAAGGCATACCCCCAGAAGTGAATGGGAAGTGAAGTTCGACTCATCATGGAACGAACCATGTCTAACAGGGTTCGGTTACGCCTCTCGGTAACACCGTTCAACTGTGGTGTTCTGGGAGGTGTTAATTGCGAAACTATTCCGCATTCCTTTAGATAGTCTAGGAACTTGGTACTAAGATAATCTCCGCCTCTGTCGGACCTGAGCATCTTTACCTTCCTGCCTAATTGATTCTCTACTTCGTTCTTAAACTCTTTGAACTTTTCAAAGGTTTCTGACTTGTGCTTGATTAAGTAGATATAACCGTATCTACTAAAATCGTCAGTAAAGGTCACATAGAACCGCGTGCCATGCTTTGTGGTTGATCTGAATGGACCATACACATCCGTCTGAATGATGTCCAGCAGACCCTCACCTCTTTTAAAAGACCCTTTGAAAGGTGATTTAGTCATCTTGCCCAACAGACAAGATTCGCATACATCATCCGACTTGAGGTCGAATGATTCCAACACTCCATCCTTTTGGAATTGGGCGATGCGTTTCTTGCTAATGTGCCCAAGCCGACTATGCCACAGGCATGCCTTTTCTACACCACTAGTAGAATCAATATAATTTACACTATGTCCTAAATTTTCAACACATTCAACAGTTTCATATACACCATCACAAGGATAAGCAGTAAAAATCAAAATACCATTTTTGAAAATAGAAATCGAACCAATTTTATTATCAAATGAAAATTGAAATCCTTGTCTGAATAATGCGTGAAATGAAATAATGTTTCTTGCCATTTCTGTCGAATAGCAACAATTAAACAACTCTAAGCTAACATCACTACTAAGCACTAAACTGTATACTCCGATCTTGGTAACAGGGGACGATCTCCTATTGCCCATGATCAGGTTCAGTCTACCGTGCTCTACCTCCCTGCTTTCCTTTAGGCCCTGCAAATCAGAACAAATGTGAAAACCATATCCTGTATCAAGGACCCAAGAACTAGAAGATGGTGAGCTTTTAGAGATAGTGTATATACCTGCTGTCGATGGCTTTACTTTCCCATCCTTGACGTCCTGCAAGTATTTGGGGCAGCTTCTCTTCCAATGGCCCTTTTCTTTGCAATAAAAACAGTCGGCTTCATTGGGGTTGGCCACACAAGGAATGTGGGAAGACTTGGTTCTCGAGCTATTACTAGACGACCCGATATGAACCTTTTCCCTCCAATTTTTCTTAGGAGGGCCCTTCCGTTTCTTTCCTTTGCCACTTCCAATGGCTAAGACGGGCTGATTAACCGGAGGTACACTTTTACCCTTCATCCCGTCTTTAGCAGTCCTAAGCATGCGATGCAACTCAGCCAAGGTGGCCTTAGAATTGTTCAAATGATACGCCAGCGTGAACTGGTCATATGAACTCGGTAAGGAATTCAGCACTATGTCTACAGCTAAATCCTCATGTACTGGCATCTCAAGCTTCCTAAGCCTTTCCACGTATCCTTGCATCCTTTGCACGTGGCTGCAGATGGACTCTCCATCCCTAGGCTTGCCGTTGGTGAAGTCTTTTACTACCTCGCGCCTCTCGATGCGCTCCTGCTTGCGAAACTTTTCTGCAAGCTCTTTATGCATCTCGTAGGCCCAGTAGTCTTCATATATCCTTTGCAATTCAGGGTTCATTGTGGCGATCATGATGCAGGACACTTTGGTCGCATCATCAGAATGTTTTTGGTATGAGGCAAGTTCCTCGGGAGTAGCAGTATCAGGGTCAATGTCAACAAGCTCGGTTTCCAGAACATACTCTTTATATTCAAACCTAAGAGCCATCTTGATGTTACAGATCCAGTCATTGTAGTTAGTGCCATCCAACGTCACTTTGGAGCACAATGACAAGATAGAAGTGACATTGCTGGAGTTAGAGTGGGGAGCGGATTGATCAGCAGAAGACATCTATAAAAGAAGGTAAGTTTAATTAGATACTTGTCGGTCCTTATAATAACCCAATATAAAATAAGGCTAGGATCCAACTATAACAATTTACAACATAGAAGAGGGATGCCGTAATCTATTTGCAAATTTTATAAAGGTAGGCGAATGACGATTCAGCCAATTCCACCGCGGAAAATAATCTTATATAATGGAATTCCTTGTTTCTTTTGAGATTTATTGAACTGTTCAATAGCATGTTTAATATCGGATATGCCCCACCGTTTGTGACTGGGATGCCGAGGATCACAAACCAGGTGTGAATAACCATGCAAATTAGCTTGGTACTCTCGGGGTCCATTATCATCTCAAATTGATGTGCCGGTAAACCACACACGCTCCATCAACAATGATAACACCCGAGAAACCCATTGCCACTCTTTATGAACTCCTATTGGTGTGCCGGTAAACCACACACGCTCCACCAACATTTCAAAAAGTACAATGTGCAATTTTATGGATTAGCATCAAATTCACATTTTTCCTAAAGTAACTGGATTGGGATTTCGTAAAGTGTTCTAGTACTTTTGATCATTATACTTTTAATGATTTAGCGGTTCTATCAAACCCGTTCGGCTAACGACCCTCCACTGATCAGGCGAGCGGTGGGTGAGAGTGTTCACCCATTAGACTGTCATTTTATAGTTAGTCTCCTTATACCCACTTTATAGATCAGCTTCGTGAATGAGGCCTACTATTGATTTGACTAACCAATTTATCTTATACATATAGTATTAACTTTTAATAACATATATAAGATATATTTTAAAACCCTTTAAAATATTCAAGGTTTATCTTTTAATTTTTTCAATTTAACTATTAAATTAAAAATTAAATTAAACCTTTAATAGATCGATTTAATCATCTTTTATTTAACAATTAATTAAATCAATTAAATCTTGATATTTTAAACCTTTTAAAATATTTTAGGATTTATCCTTTAATTTTCGATAATATAAAATTAAATTAAATCCGTTGAATTATCTTTTAATTAACAATTAATTAAATTAATTCAAATGTAGATAGGTTTTACCAAATTAATCAAATTAATTTTAAACCTATCTTAAACCCCTAATTTTTCGAATTCAAACAATGGGTTTAAGGTTATCCATTTAATTAACCAATTAAAGTTACCAAAATAGAAAACCTCCTAAAACCCTAATAGCAAATAATCGAAAATACCAAGGGGGGGGGGGGGATTATGGTTTCCAAAACCCTATTCCAAGAAATCGATCCATAATCAAATTAGGGTTTATAAGCTTTAAACCCTAAGACATTTATAACTATTCAACAAGAAAACAAGAACAGGCTCTGATACCACTGAAAGGTTTTCTGCAATCTATGAACTAAATAACCTAAGTTCCCATGCAACCTATGAGGATCTATGTTTTCTACTATTGAACATATAACAAGCTCCTAGAGGCCAATAAAAAACTAAAGATTAAAACAGAAAAACCAACCTTAAGTTTCTTGAAAGCAAAGCAACAAAAATTTCTTGCCTCAAATGAAAGTCACACCCAGGGAGCAGGAGGTATATGGATCGAAAATTCCAGAGAGACAATAATAGAATTAGCACTAAATATGAGGTCCAGGGGTCCCTATTTATAGGCTACCAAATGACCCTTAGAGATAAACCTCGTTTGACTTTCAAACAAAGATAAACCCAATCTTTAAGCCATTTTCTGGATTATTTACACGTGCGCCACGGCCTATACATTGGCGCGCCGCGCGTGTTAATTCAACTATTGAATTGGAACAACTTCAGCCCCTGTCCTCCTGATTAATCTAACTAATGCCACAGAAATCAATCCAATTAATTTCTGATTAATTATTAATCAAATAATATTATTTCTAATTAATATATTCCCCATAATATATTAATAAACAATATCTTGATTTATTGATCATATAATAAATCAACTTCTCTCTCTTCTTAACTTTCTACCAAACCTCGAGGCTCCAGCTATGAGGGCAACCCAAATAGACTATGCTACTATTAATTAGGTAAATACTAATTATTAGTCATGGCTTAGACACCTAATCCAACACAGATCTGATGGAAGTAGTGAAGGGATTTGAAAATTATGGTAAAATTAATAGGGGCTGGAAGGTCTCATTCATTTCTCTTATTCCAAAGATTAACGAACATAACGGCCGGAAATTATTAGTGCATATTGATGAAGACACGAACATAACGGAATCGGGTTTCACGATAGAGGAAGTAAAAAACGCAGTTTGGTCTTGTGCTTCTGATAAATTTCCTGGTCCAGATGGTTTTACTTTCAAATTCCTAAAAGAATTCTGGGAAATTATTAGTGCAGATCTGATGGAAGTAGTGAAGGGATTTGAAAATTATGGTAAAATTAAGAGGGGCTGGAAGGTCTCATTCATTTCTCTTATTCCAAAGATTAACGACCCATACTTTGAAACGTTTTAGGCCAATCAGCCTCATAAACTGTTTCGTGAAGATGGTTTCCAAAATTTTAGCAATCAGACTAAAGAAAGTGTTACATAAAATTATAAGTTGTGGCAGTCAGCGCATATGTTCAGGGGAGAACATTCTTGATTGTCCATTTATAGTTAATGAAGTCTGCAGCTCGGCTACGAAATCGAAAACCAAAACATTGCTCTTCAAGGTTTATCTAGACAAAGTGTTTGATTTCATTGATTGGAAATACTTAGACTCTATCCTTGGACAAATGAACTTTCACAATAAATGGAGGAACTGGATCGCGACTTGTTTAAATCTAGGAAGAGTTCTGTCTTGGTTAATAGATCGCCCACGGAGGAATTTTGTTTAAAAAGGGGTTTGCATCAAGCCAATCCTCTTTCACCATTCCTTTTCATTATTGGTATGAAAGGTCTTCATGTGGCTATGAAGACAGCTTGTGAGAAGAACATAATCCACAGATTACCTCTACCTAACAATGGTCCCGTTCCTTCAAACTTCATGTGTGCAGATGACATAATATTTGTTGGTGAGTGGTCTCCGGTGATTTTCTTAATTTAAAGAGAATTCTAAGATGCTTTCACCTTGCATCTGGGTTGAAAGTAAAATTTAACAAAAGCAACGTATATGGAATTTGGGTAGAAGATATTGAGATCACAAGGTTGGCCAATCATTTATGCTATGAGGACTCGAAAATTCCATCACTTACCTTGGATTGCCAATTGGTGCTAATATGAGATTAATTAGGAACTGGAATCCTGTAATTGATCGTTTAAAAAAATTAATGCATGGAAGAAAAAAACGTTGTCTTTTGTGGGTAGATTGACTCTTGTGAAAGTTGTGTTGGAGAGCCTTCCAATTTACTACTTATCAATCTTCAAAGCACCTAAATCAGTTATTGAAAAACAGGAAAGAATCAGAAGAGATTTTTTATGGAAAGGTACTTCGGAAAAAAGATGCATTAATTGGGTTGCATGGGACAAGATCACTGTCTGAAAAGAAAAGGGAGGGCTTGGGTTGGAAGTTTATATTCATTTAACTTGGGTCTTCTAGTTAAGTGGTGGTGGAAATATAAAACAAATTACTTGCTTTTATGGTCTAGAGTTATTAGAAGTATTCAACTACAAAGGTGATTACGAAGCTTCACTAGCCAAAAAGATTCCAAAAAGTATTTGAAGGGACGTTGCTGGAATTGAAGGAGATTTCTTAGATATTGGAATAAGTCTAAGGGACTTGTTCAATAAAAAAGTGGGTAAGGGGAAATTTTGGAAAGATAGATGACTTGGAAACACCCTGCTAAAAATCAGATTTCCGAGTGCATACAGATTGAAAGTTGAAAGGGATTGTCTAATATTGGAAAGAGTTATGATACAAGATAATCTAGATATTGTTACCAATTGGAGATGGTAGAAGGATTCAAAATCTGGACCGGAAGAAAGAGAATGCAGAGAAATTTTGGAGTTATTATTAGAATTTAAATTTTCTAATATTGATGACAAGTGGGATTGGATTGTAGATTCTAGTGGAATTTTCTCTGTCCATAAGGAAGGACATAGAAACTTCAACTAAAGATATAATCACAAGTCCCTTGAATTGGAACTCGTTGGTTCCCATTCGGGTTAATTGTTTCTCCTGGAGACTGCTACAAAATAGAATTCCTTTAAATTGTAATCTTGAGTTGAGAGGAATTCATCTAATAAATACACCATGTCCATTATGTGGCGAAGCGGAGAAATCGGTTGATCATACTTTTTTTAACTATAAATTTAGTAAAGTCATTTGGAAATGGATGTTGAGGTGGTGTAACATTAGCTATCCAAACTATAATGATGTGATTAGTTTCACTAACATGGTGCAGTCTCAGCATAAAAATACAAAACATAAGAAGTTCTTTCCGGCTATGCTACAAGCAACTTGGTGGTTAATGTGGAAATCAAGGAAGGAATATTCAGGAAAAAAAAAGAAAGAATTATCTGGTGGTTACTGATGAAAAACAATTACTCCTGTTTAATTGGTTAAAGTTCAGGGGAAATTTGCAAAACCGGTTCTCGTGGTGTAGTTCCGTGTTCGGTTCTGGTTTCTCTTAATTTGGTGTTAGAGGGCCTTTTGTGTATGTATGTGTGTGTGGGGAACTAAATTTTGTGTTTGATATGTGTCCTGAATTTCAATCTTAAAATGGTTATTTTGGTGTTTTTCGGTGTTGAGTAGCTCGTAGATCAATGATTGGGTGAGTTTTCATTTCTTGGGTACATATAAGTTAGGTGGGTCTACGAGTTTCCTCTTTTCTTTTGCGTTTCTGTGTTCTTTTTTCGTGTGTTATCATATGGGGGGTGTCTTCATTTCTTTCGTTTGTTTATTGTGTCCATACAGGCTCTGTCAGGTTTTCAATGCTCGGTACAGAATGATGGTTCTTCGAAGCTTCGTTTCATTCTGATGGGCTTTGCATATTGGTGTGTTACCACAAGAATTTTATGTGGGCATATTTCAATCATTGGACGATTTTACCCCTGTTACGGTGAAGGTGTCTCGTCACTCAAGGCTGTTGGTTTGCATACATTACTTCTCAGTCTTCAATTTCAGCTACATTAAAGAGGGTCTAAGTTCATTGCTCAAATTGAGTTCCTTCATACAGTTGCTGCTATTGAGATTCTCATTTCTTGGTTTTAGATTATGCTTTAGTTGTTATGTCTCATTCTAGTCTCTCTTTCTGCTTTCTCGATTATTTATATCCCTTTTGAACTCTGTATTTGCTGCGCCAGTCCCCAGCTGGCTGTTTTTTTATTGATTTTATGGTCGTTCAAAAAAAATCAAGAACAACAATACAAGACGCGGTTAAAGAGTTTCAAGACTAACTAATTAATGAGAAGGATTGCATGCGCTTTTGTTCTATTCCACTTATTTACGATGCCATTTTGTTTAGTACTGGTCTTCTAGTAACTGCACCATATGATCTAATTGCAATAATCATTTGCGGATACTTTTTTTCTTGTGCCTAAAACTTTGACCTGCTATCAAATATACCATGCATATCACTGGATGCATCTTTTATTCGAGTATCTGGTTCTCACAACCAAGTTGGATATGCTGAAACATACATCCGCATATGCTGCTGGATTCCTCTTGCGGTTTAGTTTCTTTCTCCATAATTATGGTCCAGCATTTCAGTTATGCTTAAAGGACACATATACATCTAATCAGGTATAAATTTGATGGTGCTCAGAATATCCAATTTGCATGCTAAAATGATGATTATATATGTTCCAAATGTTGACTATGTTCCTCAAGTCAGGTCTTCAAACGTATATGTGGATTGCTGGGTAAGATCTCCTTTGGAAGCCTGGTTGCCTTCGATATTACTAGATAGTAATGGGACTGAAGCTGCCAAAGGAGATTTGCCCAGCGATTCATTATACGTGCATTCATTTGCTATCCACATACACCATATATTATACAAGTTGCTATGGTGAAGTACATTGTGAACCAAACTTCCGGAGACACTCTTCACGTATTGTGTTTCTTGTATTAGGGTAAATGTGAGTTGGTCAATATATTTACATTCTAACTTGTATACATATACATCACCCAACAACAACCGTTAGCACAGGACCACAGGTAAATCTAAAGGAGAATACACTAAATTTTCATTTTATAGTTTTTCGTAATATTATACATCTATTTAATTAGCGTGTTTTTTGTGTTTGGGTGTTACGCTTTTTTGTAACGCCGGTTTTTTTGGATCCATTTTGTGGATTCGTTTTGTTGCACCGCCCCAACTACCTATGTATTACTGTCGGTTGCTTTTCCTCCCGCGACCGCTCGAAGTTCACACAGAGCCATGCCCCAATCTTCTCCGGCAATAAACCTATTACCGCTCCCTGAGGATACTGCCGCCGATGCCGCTGTCAATCGGTGGAGCACGACTGCTCCATCGCAGCACCAACGCAACACCGTTGGACGGTCGTCTTTCTCTGTAAACCCTAGCCAAAGCCTATTCCCCCTTTTCAGTTGATTTTATTCAACGATTGACCAAATGTTTTGCAGTGTTCCATAAAAAGCAATCCAAAGGCACGAAACGCAAAACTCGTCAGGCCAAAGCACTCGACACTCCAAAGAAAGCCCCACGAACGTTCCTTGAACTCTTGCATGATGTGAGCGGATTTGCTTTTCATATTTCTATTGTTTGTATTGATACACTGATTTTTGGGTCTCACAAATATTGCAATTTTTCTCCCATTGTTTTTTCTTTTTGTCCTGTTGTATACTACTATTGTGTTTTGATAGGTCTAATTGTAGTATAATACGTGAAACAGGAAAACCTGGAATCCTTGCCTACTCATGTGCCATCTTATCTACAGGCAGCGGTTGGGCCGCCAACCTCCACCGGCCGCCGCCACTTTTGCACGGTTTGTGGTTCTTCAGCGAAATATACATGGATGAAGAGGAACAAGAACACGAACCAAAATCAGGTGCTTCAGCTTGAAGATTTACGTATCCTAGAAAATTCAGTAGCCGCTTACGCTAACTCAAGTAGGTATTGCTATTTTTAATTCTATTTACCTGCTTATAAACCCTCTAATTAGTCGAATCGAGAATAGATCTGATTTCAGGTTTGCTATTTTCGTTTCAAAGCTCACCCAAATAATCAAGAACATGTTGAGTTGTAGGCACGTGTAAAGAAGAAGCTTAGAGGTGCATATGGGTGGAAACAACATGAACAAGGTCAGATTCATCATCGCTTCTCATCAACTAGCCCATGTAAAACTAATCATATTTATTTATGTAAGATGTCTTCACGTTCTTATTGCTGGGAGTTTGTTTTGAAGAGGTTTTTGATTTTGGTTTGTTGGTATATACAGGTTTCAGTTGCAGCTTTTGATTTTTTACAGAAAAAATGGACGCCGGACCTCCTATAGAGGAAGTGGTTTGTTGACTACGCTTTAACCGTTTCACCACTGTGAGTTTTTGAAGAGGTTTGTTGACAATCCTTTAATCATTTCACCAATGAAAATATATATCGGGCTTCGATTGTAGGTTTATAAAGAAGTTTTACAGAAAATATTCACCAATGTAATTAAATTCATCATTTAATTTTCAGTTTATAAATTTATGACTGCCATTTAACCATTTCCACAATTTTATTTTAGCATGATATTTTCTCTCGAGGACACTGCAAAAATATTGCTTAGTGATGCTCAGAATCCATCACTAACAACAACTAAAAACTTGGGGGTCATTTAAAATGGGGGAAGAAGTCAACAAGACATTGCCAGGTAAGGGAAAAATGGTCCTCCATTGTAATAAAATTTAAAAAATTAATGCTTTTAACATAATTAAAAATATTATACATTATAATTAAGCAAATAATTTCATGATAAAATCAAGAGAAAAATTGATGGACAAGAAGGTGTCTACGAAAATAGATCCTATCAAGAAACGGATGTATTTTCGGGAGACCGCATAATAGAAATTAAGTACCAGTGTGATCTTCCCATTGGCACATGTTGGACTTGAATTCTTGGCATTTTGGTTATCATTAACATTGTTTTATCAAATACATATCAATAAGTTTAACTATCCGTGTTCCTTTATGGGTGGTGGTGATATGATCAATTCAATAATCTTTATTGGGTGTGAAATATTTGCAGTTATGCCAAAGATTCTTCATACCCTTTTTGAAATGTTGAAAATTTATTTAACTGCGCCAAATGTAGACTGTAGAGTACTAATTGGGTGATCGATATTGGCCTTTTCAATGTTGCAGACTGATTGAAAACTTCAAAAACCAATTTTCACTATATAATGCCAGGTAATTTGTTCTAAATTAAGTGAACGTTGCGATAAATTCAATCATTAGGGACATCTGGGATCATAAGAGAAGGAGGTACTTATTATTCAACTTTTCTTTACTTTGTGATCATGAGTATCATAGGGCAACGACTGTCATGCTGGACCTAGACGACACAATAATTGCTTCCGATTTAGGTATTTTTCCAGAGTTGGCAGGATATCATTGGAATCGGAATTCAATTCCATTCCAATCCCATCCTGCATTTGGTTACATATGAGTACAAAGTTGATTTCCATTGGAATAAACAAAATCCTTCCCTGTACTTGTGTTTGCCATTTGTGTGTGTACTTTTGGTTTGAAAATTTGAATGATACTTTTCCCAGGGTGTCGAAATGTTTTTGGTTTGGGGAACTATTCAAATGGAGCCGGTCGTGGTGCTGGACATGGCGGCATAGGGGGTAGTGGATGGTATCATGGAAGGCTGAGTGAAGGCGGCACAACTTACGGGAGACTAGATCTTCCCTGTGAATTGGAAAGCGGAACTCTCGGTCCTAATGAGTCTGTTGGTCGTGTTGCTAGTGGTGGAATGATCGGTAAACTTTATTATATCATTGAACCTGAAATCTTGATTTATTTATATAAATATATAGTCACTCTGTTTTATTTATGGTAGTGATGGGATCTAAACAATGTCCTCTTTCAAAGCTTGATATATACGGATTTATGACATCTTGATCTTATAAGGATGCATTGGGATCCGCTATCGTCTTTTTGAGGGAACATATGAAGAATATTGAAAGGTAATACTATGTTTATTAAAACCATGTATACCCACACAAGCATGTCCTTTACAACGCTTTTTTAGAAAATATTAAATTGTCCTTATAGTTTTGGCATGTGGTAGGTATGAGAAAGCAATTGACCCTGATGAAGAATTTTTGCAAGATATTAAAATTAAAAGTACTATGCTATAATATAACTGGTTTGAAAAATGCAAGTTTTCACCCCGACCCGTGCATATGCACGGGTTGCCCACTAGTTAAATGTAAAATGCGTCGTTTTCTTTGTAATGATAATACATATTGAATTAGCCAATTAGGTATTACAATATAAAACCTAATTTTTATGAAATATATTTTAATGATCAAAGTACATAATTTATAAGGGTTTATTTCATAAAAAATCCTATATTTTCAATTTTTATCTGTTTAAACCTAAAACTTTATTTTTTTTCAAAAAAACCTAAATTTTGGAAAAACTTTTTATTTTAGCTCCTTTACGTGATTTTACAGGTTACATATATTTTTTTTCAAGAATAGACCATAATTTCTTTATTTTTTTTCCGAAATAAACCCTCAAATTTCTTTTTCAGAAAACTTTTGAATTTAACCCCTAAATCCGGTCAGGGGTTTATCCGCAAGTTAAACGATTTTTCAGGGACTTGTTCACAAAGAAAATTATTTTTCTTCGTTTTTGTAATTGACATATCTTTATATACGATGTCCAAAATTTACCAACTTTATATCCCTGGATAGGTTGTAAGGAATACTACAGCTTTGTTTTACTAACTTTTATTTGAATATGTTCAGATGTTTTGTTATAGTCTCTTAAACATGAGCATAAATATAATTAAATATAACTAAATTTGAAAAATTAATTACATTAAATATAATTAAATTAAAATAAAACACTTCATTACTTAAGAAATTAAAATTACAGACGTAAACTAAAACGAAATATTACAAATAAAAAAAACGACAACTAAAAATGACAAACCACAAACGTAAAAAACGAAACTACGACCGATATTTTTTTATGATATCGACTTTATATTTTAAAACCATCTCAGGTCCTTCCCCCTCGAGACCCTCCTCCAGATTCGAAGACAAAAACTTTATGTCTTTTAGTCGTCGTTTTGCTTCGCGGGCTCGTTGTCGATCGTGGCGGGCTCGTTGTTTGTCTTCGTAAGCTTTTTTTTTTTTTTTCCAAATGTCATCCGTTCGTGGATGTTTTAATTGTATCTTTCAAACTCCAACCACATAAGTGTCACGTCGTCGCTTTTTTGTGACCCTGTCCCACTACACGAAGTCACTTTTCTTTTCCGTTTCATCGCATCTCTCTCTGTCGGATCGACGAAATCGGAAAACTCAAACTCGTCCTCTTCCGCCTCCCCCTCATTCAAATCTATATTAATACGAGCGTCCAATGATGTAGTGTGGTGGTTGTCGTTGGGGGTAAAGTGTGTAAAAATACCGTGCAGTTAATTCTTTTTACACTTTACCTCCAACGACAACCACCACACTACATCATTAGACGCTCGTATCAATATAGATTTGAACGAGGGGGAGGCGAAAGAGGACGAGTTTGATTTTTTCGATTTCGTCCTTCTTTTTATTTTTCTTACTAACATTTTACGATGTAACCTCGTAGTTTGGTCCTTGAAATAAAAACCGTAAGTAGACTGTTTGGCTTTATAAGTGGTGTTACAATGATTAAATGTTTTTTATTATAACTAAAACAGAATTATATATATATATATATATATATATATATATATATATATATATATATATATATATATATATATATATATATATATATATATATATATATATATATATATATATATATATATATATATAATACAACACAAAATAAAAATGATTTCATCTTTTCTTATAGCAAAATTAATTAATTAGAAAATATATGCAATAATATGTGTATAGTTCAAGAGGAGGAGGTGTATTGTATAAATGATAACAAAACACCTAGTCGCAAGTTTTCTAAAACATCAGTGGGTGTCATTAATGAAATATCTACCATACACAAAATAAAAATGATTTCATCTTTTCTTATAGCAAAATTAATTAATTAGAAAATAGATGCAATGATATGTGTATAGTTCAAGAGGAGGAGGTGTATTGTATAAATGATAACAAAACACCTAGTCGCAAGTTTTCTAAAACATTCGTGGGTGTCATTAATGAAACATCTGCCATTCATTGCAACATTTTTTGGATGGGGATTCTTCTAATGGAGGTTAGTGCCATAGTTATTAACATTTGTGGGTATCATGAGTGATAAATTTGGTACTCTCTGTATCCGAGTTCCCTTCGTTGAGGTTGGTATGCTCTTCCATCATGAAACATCTGCCATTCATTGCAACATTTTTTTGGATGGGGATTCTTCTAATGGAGGTTAGTATCATAGTTATTAACATCCGTGGGTGTCATGAGTGAAACATTTGCTACTCTCTGTATCCGAGTTCCCTTCATCGAGGTTAGTATGCTCTTCCATAACATCTTTGATAACATCAATCATATCTTTTCTTGGTGCCACATCATCCACAACTGAAGGAATTGATGTTTCACCATGATAGGTCCACTTCTTGTACGAACAACAAAAATAAAGTACCCGTATATGAGTTTTCATTTGTGACATGGGTACTAAGATTGAGTTTTGACATCCTTCACATGCAAATCTGACATAACCTCTTATATCGACATGTCATTTGCACATCTCGATAAAAGAAGTGAGTCCTTGTTAGAACTCATGTGATTTACGTTTTTTATTAGTATGCCGGCTTTTATCCATAGGCATTATGCAACTGAAATATAATTTAGGGTTTAAAATGGATAAAGTATTTGTAAGGTAAACAAATATGTTATACAATTGGATCGTTGAAATGATAATTCATAAAATATCCTCGAAATGGGATCAAATAATCATACAACACAGATAGAGTATTTGCAAGGGTAGGCTTCTACATTCAATTTTTGAATACTATATCCCATATATGAATGTGTATTACATGATTGTTCTTTTACGAAAAATTTGGTTGCATTTCCCTTTAGCTCCCAAGTATATTAGTAAGTATATATTACTGAGGAGCAAAGAGAAAATGACAACCAAATCTTTCTTAAAAAACCAATCGTGTAATACACATTCATATCCTTTATGAGATAACGTATTTAAAAAGCACTCCCAAAATGGGGACAGCTCGAAATTAATTTATTAATCAATTTTGAGCGGGTATTTCTAAGCTTATGATGATTAAAATGAAAAAATGTAAACATATAGTTTACGATTTAGAGTCCCTAAACCCTACACCATTTACGGGTTATGGTTTATGTTTAGGAATTAGGCTTTCAATTTAGGGTTTTAAACCCTAAACCATTTAAGGTTTGGGGTTTAAAGTTTAAGGTTTAAGTTTAGGGTTTAGGGTTTAGGTCTTTTAGCTTCCAATGATTTTAAGTTTTTCTCTTAGCTTTAGGGTTTATGTTTTAGGTTTTAAATTATAAACCGTAAACCCTAAACCCTAAATCATTTACGGTTTAGGATTTAGTGTTTAAGGTTTAAGGTTTAGGGTTTAGGGCTTAGCTTAAAATGATTTTGTGTTTTATCTTTTAGATTTAGAGTTTAGGGTTCAGGTTCAGGTTCAGGTTCAGGTTCAGGTTCAGGTTCAGGTTCAGGTTCAGGTTCAGGTTCAGGTTCAGGTTCAGGTTCAGGTTCAGGTTCAGGTTCAGGGTTTAAGACTTACCTTCAAATAAGTTTATGTGTTTTATTTTAGGGTTAGGGTTAGGGTTAAATGTTTAGGATTTAGGATTTAACGTTACAATTTAAATAATTTTATTGGTTTAGGATTCAAACGTTATACTCGAAATGATTTTATGTTTTTTCTTTTAGTTTTCACAACAAGGACACTTCATATTATAATATGTAATAACAACCATAAACATAAAAAACAAATTGACTACTTAACAACAAGTTAATTACTTAATAATTAAGTACTTAATAACTAAGAACTCAATAATTAACATCAACAATTATATATTTTTTTTTTGGAACCAGCGAATAGATATGGTTTCACCTGAGGGTAATCAGCCCCGCAACCCAGGGCGATTGGCGATTACCTAAGACGCAAAGGCCTTTCCCCTCCACCTAATTCGCCTTCCAGGAAAATCCCCCACATGGGGTTAGTCGGAGTCGAACTCCAGACCTCCCACCACATGGGTATATAACCCGGGTGCATCCACCCAGCTAGGCTGGGCTTCACTTGCAACATCAACAATTATATAGCTTGACATATTGCAATTAACATCAACAAAGCATTTTACAAAGGGTGAATTTTGTATATACCCTCGTTAAATAATAAAATATCGTATTTGCCCGACCTTAAATCTAAATATCGTAGATACCCTTCGTAATTCTTAAAATATCGTATTTACCCAAATTTTTAATTTTAAATATTTTAAAAAAATTTATAATCAATTGTCATATTTAATAACCATTTTAATTTAAAATAAAAACTGCATTTACCATTTTGCCCCTAAATCTTTTATCATAACTACCCCCTCCCCCCTCCTCTTTTGCTAACCACTCGAGAATTGTGAAATCGTGCTTCATAACATACAACTTCCTCTACCTAATCTTATGGTAAGTTCATATTAGGAGTTTGGAAAATATATATGGTACGGAACCATAAAATTAATCATAAGTCTGGTGTGAACAAAATCACTTTTTACTTTCATCAAAAACCCTCCCCTAATCAAATAACAAATTAGGCTTGATAATACGCCTCTAGTTTGATATGTTTCAGTCGCAACTAAACTTATACCCACTTAAATGAGGAACTATTTTTCACTGTTTCAATTTCCATCTACATTATTTAGACCAAGGAATCGACAAAGCTGGTTAAGATAATGCAGATAATTCTCGCGATGGGGAATAAATTAAATACAAGAACTGAATGTACTACCAGGAAACTGTTGCTGAAATATTTTCATATTTCCTTTCCAAAATTTAATGAACTGATGGGGAATAAATTAAATGCCGGAGTAATGAGATTTTGGTTTGCGTGAATCCCTTTTCACCTATCGTTCCTGAAGACGACACAGAGATTTCGGTTTGTTTATTTAGATTATCGATTGGTTAGCAAAGAAGGGTTTAGGGGCAAAATGGTAAATGCAACTTTTATTTTAAATTAAAATGGTTATTAAATATGATAATTGATTATAAAATTTATAAAATGTTTAAAATTAAAAGTTTGGGTAAATATGATATTTTAATAGTTACGAAGGGCATCTATGATATTTAGATTTAAGATTGGACAAATACGATATTTTTTCTAATTTAACGAGGGTATACATGAAATTCACCCTACAAATTAAGTACTTAACTATTAATAACTTAAAATAAGGATTAATGTCATCAAAACCCAACAAACTTTTTTTTGGTTTTAAAATGTCACTAAATTATATTTCATGTATTTTACACCATCAAAATCGTTGTTTATCTGTTAAATTGAGGAGTTGGGGTATTTTATCCGGTTAGTAGGTTTCAAGCTTATGTGACATTGTTGACGTGGCAAATTCGTCTAGCTTGAGAGCTTATGTGGCATTTATTTTACTGGGGTAAAAGAACTTCTTTATTAGCCTTTCTCTGCTCATAACAAGACACTTCCCATTATTCCTTCCCTTCCAAAGATCATAGACGAAAATGTTTACCTGGGTTACAAAATCGATGGAGTCGATTGCCGTCTTCGAGTTTTGTGAGTCAGTCCCTCTGAAACATGATATGGAAAGGGGGTAAAAGAACTCGAGTCGTCGCCTTCGAGTTCTGTGAGTTGTCGTCTTCGAGTTCTCTGAGTTGTCGTCTTCAAGTTCTGTCATCTTCGAGCTCGAACTCCTTGGTAAGCATTGCTCGTTGAGATCGTCATTTATGCGACAAAAGCAAACCTTAAAAACTTTTCATCTGAAAACCCTAAATTTTGTCTTTTTATTAATTTTCAGCGTTAAACGGACGATAAGTGTGACTTTTTCTAGTGGGAAGATCTCGTTGTTTACAACAACTAGTATCGTAGTACATTATACCGGTTAAAAGTTGAGGTGGATAAGCTTGTACAGTCAAGTTATCTGGGAAAACAATATCAACCAGCTTGAAAAATAGTTATAGTCCTCTAAGATGAACTTCAATGAAGAAAGGAAGAAGGTTCCTGAAGATAACCTCGCACTAAAGTCTAGAAACAGGTACTTAAAGGCGATTATTGGTTGTCCCAATGGCATGGGTCTTGTTTGGTTCTTCTGACAGTTGGCAATGTGGGTGAAGATGTGAAGTGTTTGTGGAACTTTTTTATAGTTTTGGTTGAAGATGTGAAGTATTAGGATTTAGGAATGTCAGGACTGACATTTTGTATTAGAGCGTTTGTTTTAAGTTACTTGTGTGTGAATCCCCATTCTCTCATCTTTATGCTGGTCTTTTGAATATGTAAATGATGGAAGGATGGAATCAATAATTCCATCACTAGGCAATGTTGCCCCTTTTGCACTTGTCTAATAATATTAATGGAACCGGATCACCATAAATCTTAGTGAGAAAAACCGTAAACAGTTTGTATTCTTCAGTTTGGAGAGCAAGGAGAAACTGTGAGTAGCAAAGTTCAGATGAAAAGATAAACGGGTTATTTATTGACAGGGTACTTTTTGAGTATGAAATTCATTTTAAAACACGTGGATTTGCACATGTGGACAACGTAGTTATTAACTTGCACAAGTTAAACGCCACATCACCAATGTCCACCGACGAACCCTTCAAAATGGCGAAAATGATTTATATTTTTTTAGAACGACAAATCTATCCTACTATTATTCCCAAACTACTTCTAAATCCACCTATGTCTCTAGCGAGACTTGAACCCTCAAAGAGGGAGGACGACGCCTTTACCACTTGACCAAAAAACCACTAGCGAAAATGGTTTATATGACATACTTTTAAAGACTTTGAAGGTGTAAAACACATGAAAAATTCAGTGACCTTTTAAAACCAAAAGTGAGAGTTTGTTGGGTTTTGATGACATAAACCTTGTGTGTGTGTACATACATACATACATACATACATACATACATACATACATACATACATACATACATACATACATACATACATACATACATACATATATATATATATATATATATATATATATATATATATATGTTCATATGTGGAGGCTAAATATTGTGTGAGTGTATGAGACAATATCAGCCAATCATTTCGTAAGAGTATTTTCGAAATTGTAAATTACATTAATTAATAATTAAATTTTCATTCCTAAAATTATGGTAAATAATTAAACAACCTAAAATAAAAACCCTATAATATTGGAAACCCTCTCTTTACTTTCTCTCTCCACCCCTTTTTATCTCTCGGCTCTCTCCCGATTTTTGAAACTATCCCACCGCTGTTTCCTTCTTCCAGTCGCCGTCGTGTCGTTCTCCGGTAGTGGGACCTCCCCATCGATCCGCCATGGATGCCCGTCCACGTGACCTGCCCCCTAAAGAAGTTCCGCCTCCTATGGTCGATATCTCCCCGTTGATTCACATATGTCGCCTACCCCCAATCGAGGGTTTTGTAGTTGCCTCGGTAAGTTGTCATTCCCTCCAATCTCTATAATTCTCATTGCCACCACCGGCTTTACCTTCATTTCCGTCAAATAAACACAAATTCAATGGAAGAGTGTGTGTATTTTGAAGTTTAGTTTCTCTCTGGATTTTGGTTTATGATCTCGTATTCCAAGATTGCTTTGTTATTTATTTAGAGATTCGTTTTAGTCAATCCTTACTTTTTTGGGATCCATGGCTTTTCCAATCAAATTTCATGAACCTGGTGTTAAATTTCTTTGTTTCGGACTTTTGGGATCAACTTTTTTGTTTTAGATCTTTGCCAATCGATTGCCAGGAACCTGGCTTTTCCAATCGATCTTTTTTTCAAAAGCAATGCTTATTATTCAGAGATTCGTTATGCTACATTTTTATTATGATTTAATGTTTCAGAAATATTCATAAACAGACACGACCAAATGGGCAAAATAATATCGCTTATATGACAGCACCACCGTTTGCCAACGCTAGAACCAGGAAGAGGTAATATTCAATATATGATCAAAATTGCAATTTTTTTTAAGAAATCGAATTCCGGATCCTAACTTTACTCCATTTGGATCCTTTTTAAATAAATGTTTAGATATTTTCTACTAATTTGCCGGTATAACAGAGAGGTAAAGTTTATATGGATTCTAGTTAGCTATGAGTTTGCTCGTGATTTTATTATTGATTCTAGTTATTGATTTGGTAATTCTTTAATCCCCTTTGCAATTTCTTTGATTTTTATTCTTTATTTTAATATATGCACATGCGAATTTCTATACTGGAATCGGCAATCGGAACATAGTGCATTTGGAAATATAGATCAACATTTCTTGGTCTGTTTCTGTTGCGAAGTAGTCCGTGAATTATGAATGACCAATTCTCCATGATGTAGTGTGTAAGTTCAACTGTTCAAGTTCACTTGGAGTCTAATTTCTTGAATGACCAATTCTCCATGATGGATGTTTACATTTTTTTTTAGATATATTACTTACTCAAAAGAGGAAGAAGTGGTTCGTAGCATACAGTCAGCACATGGGTGGTGAATGCTTGACTTTTAACGAAAAAGGTAAAAATATTATCTTTTTTATGTTCTTTTTTAAACATTTTGTGATTTGTTAGTTTTTGAGTAAAATTTGTTAAAATTTCAGCCAGAAGATTGGGATGATGAGGAAGATGGTGAATGGACAATGCCAACTATCATCAAAAAATTCTTTTAGAATGTATCAGGACATGGGTATATTCTTTCAGAATTTAGCAGAATTTGAAGATTGAGCTAACAAAATAAGCATTATTCTTTCGGAATGAATGTGGTGATACAATAGTTTATGCTTCATTCTCACAGAATATGTACATTGTCATTTATGTTTTTATACTTGATATTGAATTTTTATATATTTTTCAAGAAGATTGTATATAATATTGTTTAGTATTGAATGTTGACAATATTCTTCAAGAATATTGTATATGTTTTTGTTTATATTATAAGCGGTCACAATATTCTTTTAGAATGAAATCGTATTTTTTAAAAGTGATTCAATGAAGACATGTATTCTTCGTAATATGACTAATACCTGCGTTTTTAATTTATATCCAAGTATTTTAACCTAAATTCTGTAAGAATACAAACAAACACATTGTTAAAGAATTAAATCTGGTTGTAAATAAAAAAATTGATACAAATAGGTAAGAATTATAAAAATGGAAAGTTCCATCATGCAAGATAACTATCTAAATTCTAATCCCTAAATATCCGCACATTCTAAAATTTGTCATGGGTAAATTTGACTAATTTACCCTTATTGATTTTATTTAATTAAAAATAATTAATTTTTATTCAATTATTTACGATCATGTCATCATCATCTTAACCATTCATTCTTTTCATCTAATGGCTGATATTGTCTCACACGATCACACAATATTTGTGTTCCACATTTGATACTAACTCTATATATATATATATATATATATATATATATATATATATATATATATATATATATATATATATATATATATATATATATATATATATATATATATATATATATATATATATATATAGTATTAAATAACAATGTTAGTTATTGTGTGATTGTAAGACTGTATTTGGACCATTAGATTGGAACAATTAGTGGTTGTGATCAAAGTGACATTCCTGTAAATAAATACAATGAATTAATTTGTTTTCTTAAGAAACTGTCGATAAAGGGTATAAAAGTAATTTAGTATTACCTATAACCAAGGAATGAATTATGATTAATACCCAAAAATGTTACATTCACGGACACGATTATGCAGTTACAAAACAATAGCAAAATACCTATTATAAACTCAGTTGGTACCAAAATTCATATTCGTATTACACCTGCGATTCTAAGACGATTCCAAGAATTCTTCGAGATTAAACTTCGCATTCTCTAAGAATTTTCCCCAAAAAGCTTCAATCTGTGTATGGTAATCCACTATAATTGGTGCATCAATTCTAGGGTTATGAAGAAACATTGAAATTGTAGTGTTATATGTGTTTAATATATTATACGTATTCTTAGAAAATTGGCTACGAAATAACAGATTTTAATGTATCTCGTATCCCATATTTGTAAAATATAATTTCATTTTGGCTACGGAATAACTGAAAATTTTTATTTTGGTAAAATATAATTTCATTTTGATAAGATGTCATTCTCGTAATATACAATTTCATTATGATAATATTGCATTATGCTAAAATACAATCTCATTATAAGTTCTCTTGAGATTACATTCTTGACAGAACACTTATTCTTATCAGAATAAGTTCTTAACAGACTATATTATTACAAAAAAATCCCATTCTGTAACATAGATACATATGCTATAAAACTAGATGATACAAACTGTCATTTTGTAAGAATAAACATAAAATACAACTACAAAAATGAAATTCTCTTGAGATCACTGACTTCACTGAAAAGTCATTATTAACATAATGAATTCTTAAGAGAATCTGTTTTGTCATAAAACTCATTTTTAGCAGAATGAGTTCTTTAGGAGATACAAAAGAACAGCTCCTTGACGGTCAACCGACAAGAGTCTATTGGGTTTACTTGCGCGCTCGAACCGTAATGAGAACCGTAATGAGAGGGGGGTAGTGGGGTGGGTGGGTTTAATTTACCTTTTTTTAAATTGATTTAATAAATAATATATTAAAAGAAAAATGAAAAAGAAAATAGAAAAGGTATTTCAGTCTTTTTATATACCTCAGGGACTGATTTGTAGCATTTCGGAAACCTTGGTGACCATAACTGTGAAATTCCAATACTTGGTCCTAATGTGAAAGATTTGGTAAACCACGGGGACCAAAACTGTAATTTTGTCAAATAATAAAAACGGCTAGAAGATGAGGAACGATGATATTTTTATTCCACAACCATCTTACCATCATTTTTTTCTTATTCTCCTTTTGTGTAGCTTGCCAACATACCACCCTTCCCGTGGTCGTGGTTTAATTTTGAGTCAAGAAACAAATCAAATTTAATGGGCGTACTTACCTTATTAAACGCTCGATGCTTTCCCCAATGATGTCTAATCTGAATCTCGACCCTCAAAAACCAACTCATCTCTACAACCACACATAACCTTGAAGAATTATATAATACATCTAACAAAGTAAGAAATCAGTTCAAAGAGCATTCCTTAATTTTTTTTTAAAAACCTTTGGAGAGGCAGCCAATAATGATAAGAAATAAATGTTAGGAATAACAAAACAAGTTAGGCACTTCCGAAAAACGATAAATGATTCCGGTAAACACGCGGAAATAAAATGGAGAATAACGGCAAACCAAGAAAAACTGTAAAATCGAAACACAATATTTAACGTGGTTCGGTCACGGGATCACGACCTACGTCCACGGGCGAACGAGAGAGAGAGAGAGAGGGTTTTATTAACACCAAGAAATTACAATCATACAAGACTAAACTGCACTTGTAGTCTGACCACTCACAAGAAAATATCACTCGCACTTTTGGCTGCCAAACTGGACTCTGCACAAAAGGCTATCTCACAAAATCGTGATATATCTATCTATGTGTTTGTGTTTCTTTGTATTTGTGTTTGTGTGGTGCATTGGTTTGCTTCTCAAAGCCTTGTATTTATAGGCATGGGAGCTAATGTGAAAGTGAAGTATGAAATCAAAGAAAAGAGACATGCATGAGAAGCAGCCATTTCCTTCCTCCTTTGATGACTTTCAAAGCATTCACATTTAACAATCTCCCACTTGAATGCTTGAACAACTTAGTCTGTCGTCCAATTCTTGCAATGATTTTCCAATCTCTCTTGTTCCTGCCATCCCTCCTTTTCAAACTTCTAGAAGGCCAGTTGAAGTCATACAAAACTTCAACTTGTCTGTGGTAACCACCTTGGTGAACATATCTGCTGGATTCTTCGTTCCAAGGATTTTCTTCAGATTCAGAGTTCCATCATTGATTAACTCTCGAATGAAATGGTACCTCATCTGAATGTGTTTCGTTCTACTGTGAAACACCGGATTCTTTGCCAGGTGAACTGCACTCTGGTTGTCACAATGCAGTACACAATCCTCCTGTTGCATTCCAAGTTCTGATAGAAAGTTCTTCAACCATATAAGCTCCTTGGCTGCTTCTGCAATAGCCATGTACTCTGCTTTTGTGGTTGAAAGAGCAACACTCTTCTGTAACCTGGACATCCAACTGATTGTCGTACCTCCGATTGTGAACACATAACCTGTTGTGCTCTGATACCAGTTTGCTACATTTTTTGCCAATGATAACCTTATAACTCCAAGTGCCTGCCGATCTAATAAGTCTCATTCTTCCTGCGCCATCGCTTCAGGTTTTGTTCCGAACAGTGGTAGATGTAATTTTTTCTGGTAGAGATAATCTTCGATTTGCATTCTCCAAAATCCGAAATCGTGACCTTCGAATTTTTCGATCCTAACTTTCCCATCTTCAGCCATAGCTCGAAAAATAATATTTTATAAGGCCAATCGAAACCTCGTTTCTGATATGGAAGATCAGACTAAGCTGCAACCACAGAGCATACGCGAGATACGACTACCTTTAAACCCGGAGCTCTGATACCAGTTTGTTAGGAATAACAAAACAAGTTAGGCACTTCCGAAAAACGATAAATGACTCCGGTAAAACACGCGGAAATAAAATGGAGAATAACGGCAAACCAAGAAAAACTGTAAAATCGAAACACAATATTTAACGTGGTTCGGTCACGGGATCACGACCTACGTCTACGGGCGAACGAGAGAGAGAGAGGGTTTTATTAACACCAAGAAATTACAATCATACAAGGCTAAACTGCACTTGTAGTCTGACCACTCACAAGAAAATATCACTCGCACTTTTGGCTGCCAAACTGGACTCTGCACAAAAGGCTATCTCACAAAATCGTGATATATCTATCTATGTGTTTGTGTTTCTTTGTATTTGTGTTTGTGTGGTGCATTGGTTTGCTTCTCAAAGCCTTGTATTTATAGGCATGGGAGCTAATGTGAAAGTGAAGTATGAAATCAAAGAAAAGAGACATGCATGAGAAGCAGCCATTTCCTTCCTCCTTTGATGACTTTCAAAGCATTCACATTTAACAATAAATACTGACCTGAACCTTTGAGACATTTACAAAATGATTTTTCAATGCATAAAAAATCTTTTTAAGACATTTTTTCAATCACTATAAATTCAGTTGTAAGTGTTATTAGTTGAGCTATTTTCAAGCTTCTTCACAACAACTTAGATCACCCGGCAACTTATAAAAGTCTAAATGGAAATACCACAGCCACTTAACCACTATAGATGATTACAAAAATAAGAAACAAACTTGAGGTACACGACAGTAAAAGTTTAGAGTCACTATGAATTTTGAATCAGCAACATAACAGAAATGGGACAGAAACATTCAACAGTATTCAGTTAACAATATTATTACCAACCAAAGAAGAAACAATAGGGTTAGATCCAACATTCTTTGAGACATTTCTTCAAACACTTGGAGTTCATGTTTTGTAAACCTGTAAAAGACTATAAATCAATCTTTTTGTATGTAACCTGGGAACAAAACAACAAATTTAAGGTCTTAATTCTTAAAATCAAGAAAATAACTACAAAAGAGGAAGGGAGCAAATACGAATAACCCAGATCTGACTTTCAAATCCCAAAATTCGAACCAAAAATGGAGAAAATACGAGTTTATAGAGAGAGAGAAAGGGAGACAGTTTACCTAGGGAGGAAATAAGGGTACCATTGGTGGATGTCTAAAATCAAACAACTATTAATGGGCTAAATTTCGAAAATTAAATTGAGCTTACGTGGGGTTCAAACCAAACCATACCTACATTGGATTCAGGAATGACATCTTTTTGTATGGATCCTATTCCTATCTCAAGGATTATCGTTTTCTATGTTTTAATTATATTTCAGCATTGGAACGAATACTAAAATGATAATAAACGTGGCTCACGAGTTCCAACAAATTATTCTCAACTATTCATAACCAAATTCAAATTAACTTATTCTAAGTTTGGTTTGGTACTCGTGGATTAAACTTACAAAGTGGAACGAGGATCCGGACAAAACCTGAGTCGTATTGCATTTTAAGGGAACGATTGGGATTTGGGCATTTGGGTGTGAGGCTTATATAATTGTCCATCAGCGGGAAACTTTGGAACGATTGGGATTTGGGCATGTTGACCGTTCTCGAGAATTGCCGAGTATCTCCTCCACCTACCACGGTGGGGGAGAGGTCTCTGCCGCTTACTTTCATTGACATGATAGGGATACAATTATACCCGGTCCAGCAGGTTTTCTTTTATGAGTTCCCTCACTCTAGACAACATTTCTTGGAAACAATTGTTCCGACCCTCAAACACTCATTATCCATCACTCTTCAACAATTCTTCCCGTTTGCGGGGAACTTAATTGTGTTTCTCAATCCAAGTGTTGAAAAAAAACCAGAAATTCGTCACGTAGAGGGCGACTCCGTTGCAGTTACCGTTGCTGAGTGTACTCTTGATTTCAACCATCTTACAGGAAATCATCCTCGTAAGTGTGACATGTTTTATCCACTTGTGCCTCTATTGGGACGTGCAGCAAAAGTATCCGACTACCTTACCATCCCAGTTTTTTCAGTGCAAGTTACACTTTTCCCCAACTCAGGCATCTCGATTGGGATCACCAACCACCACTCTCTTTGTGATGTGATCACAAGGTTTGATTTCCTGAAGGCTTGGAGCTCGATTGCTATGCATGGTACAGATGAGTTATTCTTAGCTAGTGGATCTTTACCGTTTTATGAAAGAGTGCTTAAATACCCGAGCTTCTTAGATGAAATCGCTTTAAATATACCTGGGATTCCAGCTATTAATGCGGATTACCAGCCTCCTGAGCTTGTTAGCCCTACAGATAATGTCCGAGCGACCATTATCTTGACCCAAGCACACGTCACTCAGTTAAAGAAACGGTTATCCACTCAACTGCCGGCACCGGAATACATATCACCGTTTTCGGTGGCATGTTCTTATATGTGGCATTGCTTAGCAAAATCACATGTTCATATTGGAGAAAGGATGGGAGATGATGACGTAGAAAGGTTTGTTTGTGCTGTGGGTTGGAGGTCCCGCCTCGATCCACCACTACCTGAAACTTATTTTGGTAATTGTATAGGGGTTTCTATCACACCAACAATAAAAAGCACAGTGTTAGCAGGAAACAATGGATTTTTTATGGCTGCTGAGTTATTTCGAAAGACATTAAGCGAAACAGTAAAGAAGAAGAATGGAACGATCGAAGATGGGGAGACGGCGATTAAAACAGCCTTTACCCCAGTGCCGGAAATTAATGTGTCAGGATCACCAAAGATTAAGTTCTACGATGTGGATTTTGGATGGGGGAAACCAAAAAAGCATGAGACCATATCAATAGATAATCATAATATGATTTCTGTTAATGCTTCCAAAGAGTCACCGGCTGATATTGAAATTGGTGTGTCCCTTCCTGGTAAACAAATGGATGCGTTTATTTCCATCCTTAGCGAAGAATTAGAGGGCACATTTTATTGAGCAAGAGAGTCGTTTGTGCAATTTTATATGCTATCAATAAAGACCACTCTCTTTAAGGTCATACTTATCCACATTGAAGAATATGCATGGTTAAATGTGATTCTTTGTATTCATAATAGCACATTCTATAAAACACTATTCAACTAAAATTGGGTGTTCATGTGCAGATATTTTTGTGAGTTTTATTGAGTGGAATTTAAAAAGACTCGTGAATATTTTTTGTGAAACACCCTCTTAGACCAAAGGGAACGGGTGCAGTATCGGAAGGCGGTGTCCACCGTGGAGCCCAACCCCGCATGGTAACACCGCTCCAGTTGGGGGTGTTGCCTGCGGTGAAGGCTCTTCCCCGGGGTTCAAACCCCGTCCGATGAACTGTCTCTCTCTCTTCTTTCTCTCTCTATCTCTTCCTTTCTCTCCTCTGTTTTTCATGCTGCAAGTGAAACGAAGAAGATGAACAGGAATGAAGAAGAAGAAAGAAATAAAAAAAGAAAGAAAGAAAGGGTAAATGTTTAGGAAAATTACAATTCTGGTCCCTGGATTTTTTATAAATTTATAAAATTGGTAAAATATTAAATATATTAATTTTAATGAAATGTTTTTCTTTTTTTAATTAGTTTTTTTAATTTAATTTAATATAATTTGCTATTTAGTTTAATTTAGTTATATTATTTATTTAAAACAAAAAAGTGAGTGATTTGTGAGGGGTTACCATTTTCTAGAATTGAAGGGGTGAGGGAAAGGTGAGGTGGAGTCTACGTGGCACTCCAACCCCTTGGGGTGAGGGGTCACGCCTCCTCTTGGTCTTACTACTTCGGCTTCTACATGAGGGGCGTTATTTTACTTTGTATTTAGTTGAGTGTTACTTATATTTTTTTGGTCTTTCATATTGTGAACTTTGCTAGTCTTTTATAGTGTATCTATACTAGGTGAATGTCTATGCGTTATGCAGAAGAAAATTATATACTTAAAATTTTAGAAAATACATGTTGATAATAAATATGTTATTAATATTAATTATGAAAAAAATAATTCTTATGACAAGTTGATATATAAAGTAATAATTATTTTGGACGTATTGGAATCATATCATTCAATAGTTTTTACTCGCAGCTTGTGTTTGAATAGAACTAAATATGGTTTCCGATTTATTATTGTTTTTAGTGTTATGATTAATTAATTTAAAAAGTACTTATTTGCTCATTTTTTCATTTCGATTATATAATGATTATTTATAATGTCAATCATTGTTTGTAATGTAACGTTATATAATTTACAATTTTATGTTTTTAGAACTAATTAATTGGAAAATTTTCAATTAATATAAAATTGTTTTTCTGAAAACCTATTAGTTAATTCAATATGACGATTTAGGTTTCATATTAAAAACATTTGACATTTTTAACTATATTTAGAATGTCTATTTTTAAGTTTAGTTGATATTTGATATTTAATATTATATTTAAATTAGAAAATGAAGTATATTTTATTAATAATTTTAAAAGTCTACCATTAGCTTGTATGATAATGTTTAAATGTAATATGTTAGGAACCGGACCGGGTACACGCAGCGGAAACACACTATCACACACACACAAACTCACGAAAATATAGCAAGAAGATAACACAAGGATTTTACGTGGTTCGGATTCGGTGCAAATCCTACGTCCACGGGCTACAACTAGAGAAATCTTATTAATACTCACAAGATTACAATTTATAACTCTTGTTTTGAGCTCAAGTGGTGCAATTTTTCCTTGAACATATGAAGGCTATTTATACATATGAGAAGGTAATGTGAATGTAGAGTTGTGTTTCAACACATTCACCAACCTTTGAAAATTGTTTCACCAAACTTTGAAAAAACAACTTCAAAATGTTCACATTCACCTAACAATCTCCCACTTGAAGATTTTGAACATCTCTCATTAATCTCCTAACATAACAAGTCTTCCAAGCTTCCAGTTCCAAAGAACAAGCTAAGACTCAGCCAATTTCCTAGTTGCAGCCGCCCCTCATCATCAAGTACTAGAAGGGCCAGTTGAAGCTCCTACAAGCTCCAACTCAGTCGTGGTCAATACCGCCACCGACTCATCCCCTGTCTCAACCGGCTTGGACACTCCACCAGATCCAGAGATACACCGAGGACCACTAACACTCTCCAAACTTTGCAAACTTTCAACAAGAGAGAATTTTTCAGTCTTAGTCTTCAAAACCCAACGGCTCTTTGTAACTGTACCCGGAACACACCCCGTGCTCCCACTGTCACAAAATCCCCTGAATGGTTTAGACTTTCCGACTCGTTCAGCTAACATCTCTTTGGCTCCAGACTTCATGTTTGCAAAATGAACTCTCTTAGCACTAGATTTAGCGAACCAGATTTTGTCATGCTTAACAGGGACGGTCATACTTCCCTCAGCAGGTACCTCAACCATATACAATGACCCACGCTTCATACCTTGAGCAATCACCGAATTTCCATTGACCACCCTCCATTTACCACCACCAAACCTTACTTCCAGTCCTTGTTTATCCAGCTGACCAACAGAAATCAATTTCTTCTTCAGCTCCGGAATCACCCTGACATTCTTCAGGTTCCATGTAGTTCCTAATGAAGTAACCAGATCAATATCTCCTATGCCCGTTACTTGAAGCATCTCGTCATTTGCTAACCGTACCTTCCCAAAATCTCCTTCTTTTAGATTCACCATCGTTTCTCCGTTGTCCATGGCGTGAAATGAAGCCCCTGAATCCATGACCCAAGAGTCTACAGAACTTTCCATACTTAGTATCAGTGCATCATCCTCAGACACACTCTCGGCACCAGTAATGTTCAATTCTTTCTTTGGACATTGACTCTTAACATGTCCCACCTCCTGGCAGTTCCAGCACTTCACATTCTTCCAAGTTCTAGATGAACTTCTTCCCCGACTCCCACTGCTCCCACTATTCCTGTTATTCCCTCTACCTCTTCCGATATTTAATAACTCAGAAGAAGACGAGCCACCTTGATTCTTGCGTCTGGTATCCTCGCCTAGAACCAAATCTCGAACCCCTTTAAACGTCATACCACTGGTCCCCACGGAACTCGTAACAACAGTAACTGTTCCTGACCAACTATCAGGTAGTGAAGCTAGTAGCAGTGAAGCTTGAGTCTCGTTATCAAATTTAATTCCCACAGATGACAATCTGGACAGAATTGAATTTAGATTGTTAATGTGAACAGTAACTGAGCCTTCCTCATTCATCCTTGTAGTGAACAGCTCCCTCATCAAGAACACCTTGTTAGCCGCTGACGGTTTCTCATACATGTTCGTCAGAGCATCCATCATACCACGCGCCGTGGTTTCCTTCATGATGTTGAAAGCGACGCTCCTTTCCAACGACAACGTAATAACCGCCTTAGCTTTCTTGTCCTTTGAGTTCCACGCATCTTCAGCAGCTTTTTCCATTTTCTCCGGTTTGTCTCCAAGTACCATGTCCAAATCTTTCTGACATAGCAATGCTTCTAATTGCATTTTCCACCAGCTAAAGTCAGAACCGTTGAACTTCTCGATTACAACCTTGTCTTCAGCCATTACGACAAACAAGAGACAAATATTTTATAGTACTTTTGTGTGACAGAACAGTACCCTTCAAAGTACCAAGATACCTTTTAATACGATTAATAAAAATTAGTTTCTGATGTGGAAGATCAGACAAAACTGCAACCACAGAGCATACTCTAATTTCTAAAACCGAGACCTCCTCCAAAACCCGAAGCTCTGATACCAGTTGTTAGGAACCGGACCGGGTACACGCAGCGGAAACACACTATCACACACACACAAATTCACGAAAATATAGCAAGAAGATAACACAAGGATTTTACGTGGTTCGGATTCGGTGCAAATCCTACGTCCACGGGCTACAACTAGAGAAATCTTATTAATACTCACAAGATTACAATTTATAACTCTTGTTTTGAGCTCAAGTGGTGCAATTTTTCCTTGAACATATGAAGGCTATTTATACATATGAGAAGGTAATGTGAATGTAGAGTTGTGTTTCAACACATTCACCAACATTTGAAAATTGTTTCACCAAACTTTGAAAAAACAACTTCAAAATGTTCACATTCACCTAACATAATAACATATTTTAGTTAAAAGAATTAGAAATAATATGTCGGAAGTTGAAAAGTTTAGGGGTTTCAAATCGATATAGTGGAATGAAAATGCTTCTTTTATAATATACTACACGAAATCTCGTGCGTTGCACATGTTAAAGTTATGTAAGAAAAACTTTGTCATTGAAATTATCTATGAAATAACAATTCTTCAACTAAGTTGATATATAAACTTGTAACTACTTTGAACAATAAACATCTATTACAATCACAATACTCAATAGTCATTATCTGTGACTTGCGCTTGATTAGTATAATTCTCAATTTAGTGTTACTTTTACTATTGTGATTATTAACTAATTAAATATTACTTATTTTACCATCTTTTTATTTATATCATACTGATTATTTAAAATAAGAACCATTCCTTAAGGTAATGTAATATAATTTATAAGTTTATGTTACTATATATGTTTATTATTGCCAATTATGTTTAAAAATCAATTATTATTATTATTATTATTAAGTTGTCGTAGAAGACTTTTAAAACCCACTTATTAGTATTAAAAAGTTGTAAAATTTGAAAGTCTAGGTACACAGTTTTATTTTTCTTGTAACTATATTACATTAACAAACGAATTCTGAATCGTTACTAAAAGAACAATTAAAAAGTTGTATGTTTTTCAAATCAAATGAGGAAACCTGATCAAACGATCATATATGGTATTGCAAAAGAATAGTATACAGATAACATATTGTTAGTTAAATGTATTTAAGTTTTATTAATCTCACAACCCTTCAAATTCCAAATAAGAGTTCTTTGGCATTAAACTACTACAATGAAGAGGTTTTTCTACTTATGGTATTTAATTGGTACTTATGGTACTTAATTATATATATTGCAACATTTAAATTGTATTTAGTCGATTAAATGAATCATTTTTGGCTTTACATCCGTCCCAAGGTATCATTTCTAATACATCCGTGGGACAGGCTCGGTGATCATCTAATGTGTAGTATTATACTATACTAGGTTACAAACATGTGTGTTACACAGTTGACAAATAAAAAAACTTATATACTAAGAAAAATATTTTATTTTATAAGTATCATGCTAATAAAATATTGTATTTAATTATAAATTTTACATACAAACATACACCCTTTACAAAATCACAATCTCTCACTTAAATGCCTTTTTCTCTATTGTAAATTAGTCTATGCAACGATTTCGTTTTTTAGTTTTTTTTTTTTTTTAATTTCACATTAAAGTCTAATAGAAAAATGAACTTCTATTTTTTGTCCAATATAGCAATGTACTTCAATTTTTATTTTTAGTTTCACTAACCTCCCACACCAGTTTCTGAAAGTAAAATGTTGTAGTTGAAATAGAAGTGTATTTTAAAGCATTCGATTTCTAATACGGCAATGTACTTTCATTTTTATATATCCAATATTTCAACTAATAACATAAATTTTAATTATGTTTGTAGTTTATATAAATTAACAATCATTAATAGCATTTTTCTAGTTAGTTTTAGGACAAAAAACACAATCTCACCTGCACATATTTGCTGAAAGTTGGATGCTAAAATAAATAAACAAATGAAAGCTGGATGCTATAATAAACAATAAAATGCAAGTTGAATGTTATAATAAGCAATAAACCATGAAAGAAAAGGAAATAAAAAATGCATCATAGCATTGGGAGAAATGCAAAAACATAATTACTTGTATTGCATCTGTTTCTTTACACATAAATAGCAACATATTTATAGTTTTGTATCCATGATAGCAATCTATTACATGAACCAAAGGACATTTCTTACATAGTTGAACGTGAACCCATATGCAATAGCCCAAATAGAGTATTTAGTCCATAAGTCTTTGTTTCCAATATCTAGAACTGCATTTTCAAACAGAGTATTTAGAAGTAACATACTTAACATGTCTCGCAATTGTTAACAATGGCTGGTGAGTATCCGGAATATGTTAACGCCTACAAATAACAGATCAAACTATTAAGACTCCAAGTATGTTTAATAATACATTAATTGTATGATTTTATTTTACATGATAAAAAAATAAGATCGAAAGACATAGAAGAAATGGTATCAAATTATAACCTTAGTCGGTGGTTGTTGATAATATACAATGACCGCTAGGCTGATACTGAGTACTTCTCAGCTATTGGTTCATAGCTAATGTAGAGCTCCTTAGCTGTCGGCTCATATTTTATGTACAACGTATGAGCCATTTTTCTCGCTATTTTGAATGCTTCCAAAGCCAAATCTCTAGCCACCTCTAGAAAGTTATGAGCCACATACTTGGCTTGGCTCGGAGCCTGTTTCATCAGTGAGGGCTTGAAGCCCGCGGCATAGTATTGTTTAATTACCGGATTACCCTTTCGGGTGATCCATCCACCATGGCACTCGAGTTAAGCATCATACCATCCTTTGAGAACCCCATCATTACGTATCCGCTTGTGTAGGTTGCTGATAGTACAATTTGAAGGGTATTTAAGTCTTTATTTTTATCTTTTACCTAGTCAAGTTTCCGTTTGAATAATGCCTAGTCTTTAGGTACTGTTGGAGTCTTTTTAGCTTTTCATGGGTCAGCTTTGTGAGCTGTCAATCCTTTTCAATAGCTTTTCTGTTTGATGTACTCAGGCTATATAAAGCCGTAGCATTTTTCTAATAAAGAGCAATCCTTTCCTCATACTTGTTATCTCTCTTATTGCTTCTTTTCTTAACATCTGGTATCAGAGCTAACCAGGTTGAGGACCATACACGAGCGATCAGGGACTAAAAATGAGTGAGGAAAAGATGTTGAGTGTTCCACAGTTTGATGGTCATTACTATGATCACTGGAGTGAGCTAATGGAGAACATGTTCAAGGCTAAGGGACTGTGGAGCTTCGTTCAAGATGGCTTTCAAGAAGAAAGGGATGGTGTTGTGTTAACAGATGCACAAAGGAGGCAACTCGAAGATGCCAGGATGAAAGACTGCAGAGCAAAAGGGTACTTATTTCGGGCCATAGACAGAGTTACGTTTGAACAAGTGCTTGATAGAAGGACCTCGAAGATGATCTGGGATTCCCTAAAGATGAAATATGGAGGAAATGAACGAGTGAAGCAATCTCTTCTCAACTCTTTGAGAAGGGATTTTGAAGTGTTGGAAATGAAGCAGGAAGAATCTATCACTGAATACTTCACTAGAGTAATGTCGGTGGCAAACCAGATGAGAAGCAATGGTGAAGACATGTCAGACTCAAAGATAATTCAAAAGATACTAAGGACCCTAACTGAAAGGTTCACTTATGTAGTTGTATCCATTGAGGAATCAAAGGACACAAGTGTCATGACGGTTGATGAGTTACAAAGCTCTCTGGTGGTCCATGAACAAAAGTTTAAGAGAGTGGTTCGACAAGAAGACCAAGCCCTGAAGGTTTCTACAGGAAGTGGAGTTAGAGGAAGAGGTGGGAGATTCTCTGGTCAAGGACGCGGAAGAGGTAGAGGAAGACAAGCTTTTGACAAGTCCAAAATAGAATGTTTTCACTGCCACCAACTTGGACACTTTCAGTATGAGTGTCCAAATTGGGAAACCAACTATGCTGAAGTAGAAGAGAAAGAAGAAGTCCTGCTGATGGCTTATGTTGAGTTAAAGAAAGACAACAAGAAGAACAGATGGTTCTTTGATTCTGGGTGTTCTAATCATATGAGTGGAGACCGTTCGATGTTCGGTACTCTTGATGAAAAATATCACCACTCTGTAAAGCTGGGCAATAACTACACGATGAAGGTACATGGAAAGGGAAACGTAAAACTCTCCATCAATGGCATTAAACACACTCTCACAGATGTGTTCTATGTCCCTGGCTTAACTAACAATCTTCTGAGTGTTGGTCAGTTGCTAGAAAGAGGAATTGAAGTATTAATGCAATCTGGAAAATGCAAAGTCTATCATCCCGACAAAGGCCTGATCTTCGAGATTCCTATGACCGCAAATAGGATGTTTTACATAGAAGCAGAAACGGAGAATGAAGAATGTCTTTATGCCAACACATGTGAAAGCGACTCGGCTGATCTCTGGCATTGTCGATTTGCCCATTTAAGTCAGAAAGGTCTAAAAACGCTTCAAGAGAAGGAAATGGTACGAGGTATGCCAGATTTTGTCCCATCAACTAATGTGTGTCAAAGTTGTCTAGTTGGAAAACAACACAGAGAATCGATTCCTAAGAAGAGTACTTGGAGAGCCGAGGCAAAGCTGCAATTAATCCATGCCGACTTGTGTGGACCAATTTCCCCGGAATCTAACAGCGGTAAGAAGTACGTTCTATGTTTTATAGACGACTTTAGTCGAAAAGCATGGACATATTTTCTTACTGAAAAATCAGAAGCCCTGGAGCACTTCAAGGTCTATAAAAGCATGGTGGAAAATGAATCAGGCATGAGTATTAAGGGGTTGCGTACAGACAGAGGAGGAGAGTTCAATTCTGTAGACTTCAATCGGTTTTGTGAAGAACACGGTATCAAAAGGCAGCTCACAGCTGCTTACACCCCACAACAAAACGGGGTTGTGGAGCGCAAGAACCGAACAATGATGAACCTAGTACGATCCACGCTTTCTGGAAAGGGTGTTCCAAAAGTTTTTTGGGCTGAAGCCGTAAGATGGATCACACATGTTCTAAATCATAGTCCCACATTGGCGATACATAATGCTACTCCTGAAGAGGTATGGACCGGTATTAAACCCAATGTAACTCATTTTCGTGTTTTTGGAAGTTTGGGACATGTTCATATTCCAGATGCCAAAAGAACAAAGTTGGAAGACAAAAGTCGTGTTTGTGTTCTGATGGGTTTAAGTGAGGAATCCAAGGCTTATCGACTATATGATCCAGCAACAAAGAGGATAGTTGTCAGCCGTGATGTGGTTTTTGAAGAAGATAAGCAATGGAATTGGGAGGAAGAGGATGACAGCAATGAACTCACCTGGGGAAACTTAGATGAAGAAGAAGATGGAGACAACACCGATGATGACAATGATGATCAAACTCAGGAAACCTCAGAAGTTTCAGAAGTGACAGTCACTGATGAGTCAGAAACAATAGCAGCAGAAACTCAAACTAGAGTAAGACGAACTCCATCTTATTTGCAGGATTATACCAGCGGAGAAGGGCTGTCAGATGATGAGATTGAAGCTTATATGGCGGTAACCGGAGTCAATGATCCGAGTACATATGAAGAAGCAGCTAAAAGTGAAGAATGGAGAAATGCTATGGATGCCGAGATCGAAGCAATAGAAAAAAATGCTACATGGTCACTAGTTGATCTACCGATCGGCTCCAAAACCATAGGAGTCAAATGGATTTACAAAACCAAGTTCAATGAACATGGCGAAGTGAATAAATTCAAGGCTCGTTTGGTAGCTAAGGGTTACTCACAGAAGCATGGAATTGACTATACCGAAGTTTTCGCACCGTTGCAAGGATGGAAACAGTAAGGATGATAGCAGCCTTCGCAGCTCAAAAGGGTTGGAAACTTCTCCAAATGGATGTAAAGTCGGCGTTCCTCCATGGTGAGCTAAATGAAAGTGTGTATGTTGATCAGCCAAAGGGATATGAGAAGAAAGGTAAGGAGCACAAGGTGTACAAACTCCATAAAGCTTTGTATGGACTAAAACAGGCACCGCGAGCCTGGTTTAGTCGCATAGAAGCTTGGTTTATCAATGAAGGATTTACTAGATGTGCAAACGAGCAGACCCTGTTCACCAGAAAAAACAAAGAAGGCAGCATACTAATCGTAAGCATATATGTCGATGACTTGATATATACAGGGGATGATGAAGCAGTTCTGAAACAATTCAAAGCCTCAATGATGAAAGCCTTTGAAATGACAGATCTGGGAATAATGAGATTCTTTCTTGGAATAGAATTTTCTCAGACTAAAGAGGGGATTTTTTTTGTGTCAAAAGGCTTATGCTCAGGAAGTCCTAAGACGGTTTGGAATGGAAGAATGTAATCCAGTTAACAATCCAATTGTTCCTGGTCAGACACTTAACAAAGATGAAAATGGGGAGAAGGTGGATGAGACATACTTCAAGCAAATTGTGGGAAGCTTGATGTACATCACAGCAACACGTCCAGATCTGATGTACAGTGTAAGTTTGATTAGCAGATACATGGCTAAACCAACTGAAATGCACTTGCTGGCAGCTAAAAGGATCTTGAGGTATCTAAAAGGAAGTTGGAACTATGGGATCTTGTATAAACAAGAAGGCACAGAAGGTCTAAAAGCCTATACAGACAGTGACTATGCTGGAGATGTGGAAGACCGAAAAAGCACATCTGGATACGTATTTATGCTGGGGTCAAGTGTCGTGTCATGGGCTTCCAAAAAACAACCAATTGTGGCACTATCAACAACAGAGGCTGAATTTGTTGCAGCTGCTGGGTGTGCAAGTCAAGCTATCTGGATGAGAAGAATACTAGAAATGTTTGATCAAGATCAAAGAAAGTGCATCTCTGTTTACTGTGACAACTCTTCAACTATCAAGCTGTCAAAGAATCAAGTTATGCATGGAAGAAGCAAGCACATTGATGTGAGATTTCACTTCTTACGTGATCATACAAAGAAAGGCTTGATCGAACTGATTCATTGTGGAACTCGAGAACAAGTGGCGGACATAATGACTAAACCATTGAAATTGGATGATTTTCGTAAATTCAGACAAAAGATGGGACTCTGTGCTTTTGAGGAAGTAAACTAACTTCTGCAACACGTTAGTTTAGGGGAAGGATTGAAGGGTATTTAAGTCTTTATTTTTATCTTTTACCTAGTCAAGTTTCCGTTTGAATAATGCCTAGTCTTTAGGTACTGTTGGAGTCTTTTTAGCTTTTCATGGGTCAGCTTTGTGAGCTGTCAATCCTTTTCAATAGCTTTTCTGTTTGATGTACTCAGGCTATATAAAGCCGTAGCATTTTTCTAATAAAGAGCAATCCTTTCCTCATACTTGTTATCTCTCTTATTGCTTCTTTTCTTAACACAATTGTGACGACATTGTCTTTGTTTTGTAGAAGTAAAAAAAAAAGCGATGATGTTAAAGGGGAATCGGGAGTTAACCAAAAAAGCCCTAAGATCACGTAATACACCAGCGACAAATCCAAGAAGTTTTAGAAAAATTCATGACAATTTAAAGGATAATCAGCAAACATACCCATTTTAGAGTGATATCTTCACAAAGTTGAATTACCTTTTGAAACAGAAGCAATTAACTTTTGAAATTCGCAATTACTAATACTTAACATCACAAAATATACACATCGGTGGAAACCCTAAAAGCTAAAGAACTGCAAATCAAAACAAAAAAATTAATTAGAATATCAAAATCAAACCAAAGATACGTGCTTTGATTTATAATAATACCTAGAACTGCTTGTCGATTATGAATGGGAGTACGGTGGTTTGGAGCTGTGAACGAACTTGACTAAAGCCGTAGTACATCATATTCAACTTTGGAGATGGTTTGTTGATGAAAGACGTGGGAATTCTGAAGGACAATTAGATGTTAGAGAGGAGGGGCGTTTGTATAGAAGGAGAGACATTAATGATGAAGTTGATTTTATGGGATCGTGAATCTCAAACAAAATTTCCCCTAATCTCGTATCCCATTCAAACTCTCGTTTAGGGACTCTTTATTTTTTGTCTGCAGATTTTTTGATAATTTTTGTCTGCGCCACGCCACGTAGATATGCAGATATGGACTTTTAGAGAAGGTTTGTTTTTTCGAAGACTGCAGACCTAAAAATGGTTGTGCGTCCTTTTTTTGGGGCAGATATGGACCAATATCTTCAAGGGTCTGCAGAGTTAGTCTAGTAATAAATTAATACAATTTTAACCTAAAAAAAAATACGCATATCGTTTTTCTCCTCCAACCGGTCTCGCGTTTTCTCTTCCTTGCGTCGTTGACCAAACCGCAGCCGCCGGCCACCTTCGATTTAAAAAATAAATAAATACGCATATTTGTTTTTAAAAACACTTTGATTTTTTTAACTAATAGTTGCGATTTTTTATCAATATTACCTTTTCGAAGTAAATAATATTTATTTTTCTAAGTTTTTAAACAAAATGAAGATAAATTTGTAACACTTTTAAAAAAATGTCACAAACTTAAAAAAAGACATGTTTGCTTTGATATTAAATTCGTTAATATCATATAATAAATGCTTTTTTTATTGTAAATCATACTTATAAACTATTTGAAACCTACAAATATATTTTAACATTAGAACTTTGGTATCTTAAGCAAATTTTTAGCTTTACAAACTATTTGTAAATCCAACTTTGGTATTTTACGCAAATTTTTAGCTTTACAAACTATTTTTAGCTTTACAAACCGGTGAGCTGAACTCCATATGGGTAATTGTCGATAGGTTAACCAATTCCGCACACTTCCTACCAATAAAAGAGACAGACAAAATGGAGAAACTGACAAGGACGTACATCGAATAGACTGTACGATTGCATGATGTGCCAATATCCATTATCTCAGATAGATATAGACGATTTACGTCACGTTTTTGGCAATCATTGCAAAAGACCTTGGGTACCAGGCTCAACATGAGTATAGCTTACCATCCACAACCAACGGGGAAAAGCGAGAGAACACTCCAAACGCTAGAAGACATGTTGAGAGCTGGCGTGATAGACTTCGGTAAGTCGTGGGACACCCACTTGCCGCTCATCGAACTTTCATACAACAATAGTTATCACACGAGCATTAAGGTTTCTCCATTTGAAGCTTTATACAGACGCAAGTACAGATCCCCTCTGTGTTGGGCTAAGGTGAGTGATACTCAGTTAGCCAGATGTAACACCCGGCTTTTAAAACAAAAACACCCCTGAAAATTTTTCATTTTAAACATAGGTTTCAGTACTTAAAACCATAAACAAAGGGGTATGTTTTTAATAAAAACGGGTACAAGCGTATCAAGGAGTACACAAATATAATAACCTCCTTATAAGCCGGGCTGCTACTGACAGCATCTACAAGTCCACTTCTTGAGTCACGGACTTTATCCTTACCCTTATCAGGGTTATGCTAACCTGCAGTGACATTTAACAAACGGTATGAGCTACAAAGCTCAGTGAGTAATCGTATCTGCAAATAACATGTATAAAAATACAATCATATATCTGTCTGGATATCGAATCCAAACTCCTAGCCTTACTGGCTGACCACATATCTCCTAGGATTTCACATCCTAATCTGTAGCCTTACAGGCTGAATCACAATAACCTGTAATTATCAAGTCACGTCAGTTATTTGCACATATAATCATGTCTAACGATTTCTGTCCCATGTTTCTTAGTCACAATGGACTGCATCATATGTCATGGCTATATAAGCCGCACCATGTCATTTTCAATATACAAGTCATAGCCCAAAGGCTGCACCAGCTGGGCTCAATAACCCGGTATCATAGTCAAAAGACCGCACCATTTGGACTTAAAATCAAATATCATAATCATTTATGGCTCATGAGTTTGTCCCGCTTTTGCCTAGACTCACGGCTCCGTTCTTGTCATTTCAATGACTCACGGCTTATCCGGTATTGCCTTTTTAAAGGTTGACTCACAGCTCCGTTCTTGTCTAACGTAGACTCACGGCTTATCTGGTATTGTCGCATTGTTTATTCATTTATTTACTGACTCACAGCTCCGTTCTTGTCTTTCATAGACTCACGGCTTATCTGGTATTGTCGTATCATTGAATCACAGCTCCGTTCTTGTCTATAGCAGACTCACGGCTTATCTGGTATTGTCTTTTATTTCATTATTATTGACTCACAGCTCCGTTCTTGTCTATATCAGACTCACGGCTTATCTGGTATTGTCTTTTCAACGCATCTGTCAACTGTTCATTTTTGTCCCCCAAAGCAGTTTCAATCTGTAACAGTTCAATCATCATATATCATATATGATATCAGTGAGATTACTCACCTGAATACTCGATGTATTTAGTTCCGGTTGTTTCTTGTCTTTGTATACACCACAACCGTTCGTCCCGTACCTATATATTCATTTATATACCAAATGATCATAGGTTAATTACCATTTTAGTTGACTCTACTATACAAGAGTCCTATATAATACAATTGGGGACCATTTCCAAGCATTTCCAATCAATAACCATGATTATAAAAATTTAATACACTTCCCGAAATACGCGTATTCTACTACAGTACTTTCGGGAAGTCGTATTCGTATTCCGATAATTTTCCATGAAGTTTCACAACATATTAAACCTATGTTTAAAATTTCAGGTCAATCGGATAAGCCTAGCATCAAAATGAAACTTGGAAAATGCTCAAAATTTCACAGGAGGTTTCTGCCTCGAAGGCGCATCGCGCCCAGGCGAGGGGCGCGTCACGCCTGGCTCTTCGGGTCGCGATCCACCCTGTGGTCGGGTCGCGATTGCTGAACAGCAGGCCAGAAGCTTCGATTTTCAAGCTACAAAATCCCATTTTCTCATTTTAAGCCCTTAATACTCGACTTAATGATTAGGGATTGTTCTAGGACCAAAACCTTTGACTAATATCAAGATTTAAGCCATTAGAAACACCTTAATCACACCAATTCATGATTTAGGTTTCTTGAGCAACATTTCAATTTATCAACAATAACAATCTACTTTGCTGTTTTTAACATATGTTCTTACTACTAAGAACAAATTTGATATCTGAAATCATATAAGCTTCTTGGACTATAACTGAAATTACAGTTTCTAGTTCATCCCGTGAAGAACACATCCAAGAACTTGGCTAGAAAGTGAATTTACTAACCTTCAAAGCTTAGGAATCATCAATTCCAAACTATGATTCCAATTCCACACTTCAATCCTCATGAATTCTGCAGGAATCGTGGCTTCAAGAAACTTCCCGTGTCTCTCAAATGTTCAGCCAACATTAATGGAGATATTTCTCCTTTTATATTTTCCAGATTTACATTTTTAGTCCCTAAGTTCATTTTCTTGAACTTTTGGCACTATAATCAAATTTTATCACAATAAACTTTCTTTTCTTATACTTTTGCCACAAGCAAACAATATTTTTACATAATTGGTCCTTCACATGGTCAAATGACCAAATTACCCTTTTATGGTAAAATGACCAATTTACCCTTTTTAGCCTTTTTACTACAATTATCTTACCAACAAGGTTTTCTAACAAAACCAATACTTATAACACCATATTAAATCATAATTACACTATGATTAACGTATAAATACTTGTCAAAAGTATCGTGGTGTTACAAATTCTCCCCTCCTTCAAAAGATTTCGTCCCCGAAATCATACAAACAAGTGAGGGTATTTCTTTCTCAGTAAAACTTCGGTCTCCCATATCATATGGAAACCTCTATGGTACTGCCAAAGCACTTTAACCATACTAGTCTTCTTATCTCGCAGCTGTCTTATCTTCCGGTCAAACACCTTCTTGGGTTGTCCCGGGTACCTGAACTTCTCATCTACCTCAATTTCAACAAGAGGTACGCATTGAAATTCATCAATCAATGTTCTCCAGAAATGTGACTCATGGAAAACATTATGAATGTATTGGAGTTCATCAAGAAACTTTAATAAATACATCACAATTCTTACCTTTTGGGATACCTGGAAAGGTCCAATAGACAAGGACTCAACTTTCCTTTTTGTCCCACATCAATTTCTAGTCTTTCCGAAAGATCACTTTGAGTACCACTATCTTTCTACTCTTGAAATTTCAATGGTTTTTTTTTTGCTCAGTGATCCACATACCACTTTTGCTAATTCTTAGCCATTTTCAAATTCTTCTTGTATTCATCTAGTCTATTCTTCAGTTTGCACAACAATCTAGGGTTTAGCCCATGGCTTTTCCACAATTTCGGTCTAACAAATAGGAGTGTAACACTGTACCCCATATAACGTTCCATTCGAGCAATCAGAATGCTGGTATGAAACTGTTATTATCTACAGTTTCTACTAAAGATGAACGATCTTCTCATTTTCCGCTACGGTTTAATATGCAAATTTAATGCATATCTTCTAAAGTCTGCATAATTTTCTCATCTCGCCCATCAAGATACGGCACTTATTAGTACTTTTGAACTAATTATTCTTATAAACTATACTAAGTTCTAGGAATAATCCTACTATCTCGATTCTATGCAATCAATACTAGTATCTCATGTAAACGAATTTCTCCGTCTATGTAAATTTTCGCTACTCTTTGATTTAGATCTTCTCACTAGTCGGTACCGGTAACTCATGTCGGCAAATTACTCTTTCTATGTAGTTTTTCACTACTTTCCGATCTTAATTTCTTCCTTAGTCAGTATGAATCTACACTGATTTCATGAATCAACCTGCAATTACCCATATGGTGTCACACCCATGCGGTACTTGCAAAGACTTTATTATAAAGTCTATAATAATATCGTCCCGTTTCTTCATTGGGACACACAGCGGCTACATTTTCCGTATGCTTCTAGTGATTTGACTGTAGTTACACACAAGTCAAACACTTTTCACATGTCTTTCAATATCTTTCTTTAGTCCCGGCCACCAATACATAGGTTATATCATCCTACACAGTTTGGTACTACCCCGGGCATTTTGCATATCTACCCCACTATACATCTTTTAAGGGTAGATTTCATATCTCACCTTGCTTGGAACTCAGATACACAACCCCAAGGGTTTTCAATCGCCGTGAGTTTCTAACTAGCTTCTTTCAGTAGCTAATCATTCATTCACTTACTTTTCACTTTTTCAAACTTGCACACTTCTTTTTGTGCTACCCGAATCAACTCAGGTAATCAATTCGCCACATTCATGCATGTGTTTGTATCTTTCAAAAGATATTGTTTTCAATTCAAGGCATCTTTAGCCACATCTGCCTTTTTGAGATGGTACAAGATTTCATATCCGAAATCTTTAAGTAACCCATCTATCTTTGCTATCTCATATCTAGCTTCTTTTTTATCAATTAAGTATTTCAAACTTTTATGATCCGTATAAACAGTAAGCTTTACACCATATAAGTAGTGTCTCCCAAGCTTAAATGCCAAATCATAATTGCTACTGCAATATCATGTATCCAAAGTCAACTCTGGATGCATTTCTATAATCCAATTTATCCTCTCCGCTTAGCATAATGCCAACACCGGAGCTTCACACAAGGTTTGTCTCAACCTTTGAAAAGTTACTTGTGGTCTTTCTACCACTCAGACTTTTCACCTTTCTTGGTCGACTTTAGTCAACTCCACAGCAATCAAGGAGCAGTTTTCTACAACTCTCCTATAATAACCCGCCAATCCAAGGGAACTACTAATTTTAGTCAGATTCCTCAAGCGGTTCCCGTTTTATCACAGTATCATTTCCACTGGATCTACTTTATCATCTTTGGCACTGTTAACATGCCCAAAGAATTAAAACTTATTTTAGCCAAAAAAAAATTTTTTTTCATACTTGGAGAATTTTACATATCACTTAACTCAGTGAAGTAACTCCAATATCTGGTACAAGTGTACCTCATATTCAGTCTGGTTTCGAGAATATCAGATTCTCGGTAGTCAATGCACATACACATCAGCTTGTCTTTCTTCTTTTCAAACAAGATAGGGCTCCACATGATGACACATTCGGCCATATGAGACCCCGATTCAAAACAATTTCTTCTAATTGTTTTACCACTCTGCCATCTCTGCAGATGCTAATCAATATGGAGCCTCAATAACAGGAACGGCTCCCAAGACCAGTTTAATCATAAACTCTTCTCGCCAATCTGGCAGAAATCCTGGAAGTTCTTTTCAAAAGAAACATCCGAGAATTTATTTAAAGTAGTACACTACTATCACTACTTTATTTATCTTGGCCAATACCACGTATGCCAGCTACAACATCATTCCTTTACTAACTCTTTTCCGAGTTTAAGCAAAGGAAAATAACCGGTATTCTCAACAACGGTCATTTACCATGGATTTTCATCCATTTCATTTCTATTTTAAGAACCATAATGTTCTTGTTTCTACAATTCATGTTAGCATCGTTCATTGCTAACCAATTCATATGCACAATTTCTTCAAATTCATTGGTAGTCATCGGCTTCAGATTTATAGGGAAAATGGTCCCGTAAATCCTCAGCAAACTACCTTCCAGGTGTTCAATATCTAGAACATATTTGCTATCTACTATAGCTACTTTCAAATTTTCATCCATAATCGTTGATGAAATATTCAGACATGACATCAAAGTCACCGATCCAAAGCATAGCTCCATGGATCAATTATAACATATACGGGGATTATATTCAAAACAATCATATCTGAGAACATATCAGTCTACTCACGAGCTTCTTCCACAATCTACTGGAATGCTCATGTACCACTGGTCCTTTTCGACCATTCGTTTCTTCTTTCTTTCCTCCCCGTTCTTTCCTGGGTTTATCACCCGTTACTCCACATTTAACATGTGAACATTTCATAGGAAAGTGTTCTATAGCTCCGCGCTAGACACACTTCCATTCCATCCAACGAGCTCGAGCAATATGCTCCTATTTTCTGCAATTTCAATAATTCAGCGGTAGAGTCAAAACTCTACAAATTGTCTGAGTGCTTTTCCTGCACTTTTTACGTCGCATCGCCTTTTCCATTTTGGTCCCTTCCCTTTAAGGTTGGACCTAAATCGTGGTAACTTCTCCAGAAGCGTCCACTAACATTTTTCTGCTTTTCCTGTAGTCTCAGCTACTTTTCTTTCACTTTGAATATGAGTCAGGGTAAGCACCCAATTTCTTTTTCTGACCACAGCAGCTACTATTGCTCGTCATGTGGATTTTCTGCTACTTGTCTCGTTGCCCCCGTTCGATGGAGCCTTGAGAAAGGGCTGGTTCACTTCTTAAAGCTGCACGCCCTAAATTCCTCCAAATAAGATTCGCTGCTCATACTTCTTATACGTTAGAAGTCAGCACCAATTAGGTTATATATGTATAATAACAACTTATATACACCTAACTATATATCATATCTACTATCTCAAGGTTTAAGTCCAGGAATCTACTCTATAGACACCTAGTTCACTTAAACCACGGCTCTGATACCAACTTGTAACTCCCGGCTTTTAAAACAAAAACACCCCTGAAAATTTTTCATTTTAAACATAGGTTTCAGTACTTAAAACCATAAACAAAAGGGTATGTTTTTAATAAAAACGGGTACAAGCGTATCAAGGAGTACACAAATATAATAACCTCCTTATAAGCCGGGCTGCTACTGACAGCATCTACAAGTCCACTTCTTGAGTCACAGACTTTATCCTTACCCTTATCAGGGTTATGCTAACCTGCAGGGACATTTAACAAACGGTATGAGCTACAAAGCTCAGTGAGTAATCGTATCTGCAAATAACATGTATAAAAATACAATCATATATCTGTCTGGATATCGAATCCAAACTTCTAGCCTTACTGGCTGACCACATATCTCCTAGGATTTCACATCCTAATCTGTAGCCTTACAGGCTGAATCACAATATGTAACGCCAAAACATGTTTATTATGTAATAATAATAATAAGGGTAAAAAGGTCATTTTACCTTGGAAGGGTAAATTGGTCTTTTGGACAGAAAAGAATTTAGTGTGAAATAATATTTTGAGTTTTGGACTTAAAATGTTATAAAAACTGATTTTTGGTCATTTTACCACAAAAGGGTAATTTGGTCATTTGACCATGTGAAGGACCAAATATGACAAATATTGTTGTTTGTGGCAAATGTATAAAGAATGAAAGTTTTATTGTAATAAAACTTGATTTTGTGGTCAAAGTTCAAGAAAATGAACTTTAGGACTAAACATGTAAAAATTGGAAGTATAAATAAGAGAGTTGACTCTCTCCTTGACTAGCCATTTGTGCAGCAACGGGAGAAGGCTTGGAGATGCGATTTCAGCAAGTTTTGAAGGATTGAAGCATGGAATTGGAATCATAGCTTGGAATTGGTGATTCCTAAGCTAATCAAGGTTAGTAAACTTGATTTTAACCAAGTTCTTGAAGTGTTCTTGGTTTGGTTTTATAGAAACTGAAATTTGTACATTTCAGTTATGATTATGTGGTTTAGATAGTTTATTACTTCCATTAAGTCATGCTAAAAGGACTTAATTCAAGAAAATGGAAGTAGATTGCTATTTATGATGAATTTGAAGTTTTGGGGTTTTGGGACTAAGAACCCTAATTCTTCATTTTGATTGATTTAGTTGTTTTGAATGGTTGAAAACCTTGTTAAAGTATAAGGTTTTAGCCTAGAAACAAACCCCAAACGATTAAGGACTGGATTAAGGACTTAATGGGCTAAAACTGCGTGCTACAGTGCACAAATCGCGGCTGGACAGGAGACCTGCGCAGGCGCCAGGCGCGGTGCGCCCAAGCCCCTGGCGGGGTGCGCCCTGTCCTAGGCGCGGTGTGCCTCTAGGCAGGGGCCAGGCAGGGGATCAAAAATGCTAACTTTCGTTTGGCTTGTCCGTTTTAGCTCAAACTTGAACCGTAGGCTCGTTATGGTCTGAAAAGTTTGGGAAAATTTTTATATTGAGTTTTCGACCCCTCGGGGGCACTGTAGATCGATTCAAATGCCTCGGTGAATAGTAAAATTCATAAAAAGTTAGTAAACGGAAAGTTTATTAACTAAGCATTGTTTATAATGATAATGTATTGAACTCTATTGTATTAGAGTTAATTGGAATGATTATTAACCTATTATCATTTGGTATATAAATGAATATATAGGTATGGGACAAAATGGTTGTGGTGCACGCAAATGCAAGAAACAACCGGGATTTAAATGCAGCTAGCATCCAGGTGAGTATTCTCACTGATATCATATATGATATATGATGGTTGAATTGTTACAGGTTGAAACTGATTTGTGGGACGGAATTGATGGTTCAAAGATACATTCTAAAAGACAAGACCAGATAAGCTGTGAGTCTTTAATAGACAAGAACGAAACTCTGAGTCAGTCAATATTGACAAGACCAGATAAGCCGTGAGTCTAGGCAACAGCGGGCTAACCCGTGAGCCAAGGCAACAGCAGGCTAACCCGTAAGCCATAATTGATCGTGAAACAAGCTATTAATAACTGGTGCGGCCTTCGGGCTATGATATTCTGGTGCGGCCTATACGGCTATGATTCTGGATGTTATATCCAACTGGTGCGGCCTATATGGCTATGGCATTATTATATAGAAACGGTGCGGCCTTGTGGCTATGATTTCGGGTTGTTGAACTCTAACTGGTGCGGCTTTCGGGCTATGATTCATACGTAGGAAATGTTTTGGTGCGGCTTGTATAGCCATGACAAATGATATGACTTATATAGTCATGAAATATGATACAGTCAGATATGACTAAGAAACAGGGGACAGAATTGATAATTGAGAATTTGTATAATATTCTCTTTTATATACCTATGGCCTTGATGGCAAATAGAATTGATATGATCGGTATGCAAATAACAGATTAGATATGATAAAGTGATTTGTTAATCACATGATATGACGTTCCAGTCAGTAAGAATATATAGTAGGATACGAAATCCTAGAATACATGATCAGCTGGTAAGGCTAGTAGTCTGGATCAGATATCCAGACAGATTTATACTGTTAGTTGGAAGAGACTATAAAATGGAATTTGATTTGAAAAGAATGATTAGAAAGATACTTATCATATATAGTGATTTATATATGAATAAATTTCTAATGCTTGTTATTTACAGATATGATTACTCACTGAGCTTTATAGCTCACGATATTTGTTATTGTCCCTGCAGGTTAGCATGATACTGATAGGGGACAAGATAGAGTCCGTGACTTTGAAGTAGGACTCATAGATGCTGTTAGTAGCAGCCCGGCTTTAAAGGAGAATTGGTATTTTATACTCTCCTTGATACACTTGTACCCGTTTTTATTAAAATATACCCCTTTTGTAATGGTTTATGTATAGAAACCTGTATTTTAAATGAAAATTTTTTCAGGGGTGTTTTGTTTTAAAAGCCGGGTGTTACACAATAACCTGTAATTATCAAGTCACGTCAGTTATTTGCACATATAATCATGTTTAACGATTTCTGTCCCATGTTTCTTAGTCACAATGGACTGCATCATATGTCATGGCTATATAAGTCGTACCATGTCATTTTCAATATACAAGTCATAGCCCAAAGGCTGCACCAGCTGGGCTCAATAACCCTGTATCATAGTCAAAAGACCGCACCATTTGGACTTAAAGTCAAATATCATAATCATTTATGGCTCATGAGTTTGTCCCACTTTTGCCTAGACTCACGGCTCCGTTCTTGTCATTTCAATGACTCACGGCTTATCCGGTATTGCCTTTTTAAAGGTTGACTCACAGCTCCGTTCTTGTCTAACGTAGACTCACGGCTTATCTGGTATTGTCGCATTGTTTATTCATTTATTTACTGACTCACAGCTCCGTTCTTGTCTTTCATAGACTCACGGCTTATCTGGTATTGTCGTATCATTGAATCACAGCTCCGTTCTTGTCTATAGCAGACTCACGGCTTATCTGGTATTGTCTTTTATTTCATTATTATTGACTCACAGCTCCGTTCTTGTCTATATCAGACTCACGGCTTATCTGGTATTGTCTTTTCAACGCATCTGTCAACTGTTCATTTTTGTCCCCCAAAGCAGTTTCAATCTGTAACAGTTCAATCATCATATATCATATATGATATCAGTGAGATTACTCACCTGAATACTCGATGTATTTAGTTCCGGTTGTTTCTTGTCTTTGTATACACCACAACCGTTCGTCCCGTACCTATATATTCATTTATATACCAAATGATCATAGGTTAATTACCATTTTAGTTGACTCTACTATACAAGAGTCCTATATAATACAATTGGGGACCATTTCCAAGCATTTCCAATCAATAACCATGATTATAAAAATTTAATACACTTCCCGAAATACGCGTATTCTACTACAGTACTTTCGGGAAGTCGTATTCGTATTCCGATAATTTTCCATGAAGTTTCACAACATATTAAACCTATGTTTAAAATTTCAGGTCAATCGGATAAGCCTAGCATCAAAATGAAACTTGGAAAATGCTCAAAATTTCACAGGAGGTTTCTGCCTCGAAGGCGCATCGCGCCCAGGCAAGGGGCGCGTCGCGCCTGGCTCTTCGGGTCGCGATCCACCCTGTGGTCGGTCGCGATTGCTGAACAGCAGGCCAAAAGCTCCGATTTTCAAGCTACAAAATCCCATTTTCTCATTTTAAGCCCTTAATACTCGACTTAATGATTAGGGATTGTTCTAGGACCAAAACCTTTGACTAATATCAAGTTTTAAGCCATTAGAAACACCTTAATCACACCAATTCATGATTTAGGGTTCTTGAGCAACATTTCAATTTATCAACAATAGCAATCTACTTTGCTGTTTTTAACATATGTTCTTACTACTAAGAACAAATTTGATATCTGAAATCATATAAGCTTCTTGGACTATAACTGAAATTACAGTTTCTAGTTCATCCCGTGAAGAACACATCCAAGAACTTGGCTAGAAAGTGAATTTACTAACCTTCAAAGCTTAGGAATCATCAATTCCAAACTATGATTCCAATTCCACACTTCAATCCTCATGAATTCTGCAGGAATCGTGGCTTCAAGAAACTTCCCGTGTCTCTCAAATGTTCAGCCAACATTAATGGAGATATTTCTCCTTTTATATTTTCCAGATTTACATTTTTAGTCCCTAAGTTCATTTTCTTGAACTTTTGGCACTATAATCAAATTTTATCACAATAAACTTTCTTTTCTTATACTTTTGCCACAAGCAAACAATATTTTTACATAATTGGTCCTTCACATGGTCAAATGACCAAATTACCCTTTTATGGTAAAATGACCAATTTACCCTTTTTAGCCTTTTTACTACAATTATCTTACCAACAAGGTTTTCTAACAAAACCAATACTTATAACACCATATTAAATCATAATTACACTATGATTAACGTATAAATACTTGTCAAAAGTATCGTGGTGTTACAAATTCTCCCCTCCTTCAAAAGATTTCGTCCCCGAAATCATACAAACAAGTGAGGGTATTTCTTTCTCAGTAAAACTTCGGTCTCCCATATCATATGGAAACCTCTATGGTACTGCCAAAGCACTTTAACCATACTAGTCTTCTTATCTCGCAGCTGTCTTATCTTCCGGTCAAACACCTTCTTGGGTTGTCCCGGGTACCTGAACTTCTCATCTACCTCAATTTCAACAAGAGGTACGCATTGAAATTCATCAATCAATGTTCTCCAGAAATGTGACTCATGGAAAACATTATGAATGTATTGGAGTTCATCAAGAAACTTTAATCAATACATCACAATTCTTACCCTTTGGGATACCTGGAAAGGTCCAATAGACAAGGACTCAACTTTCCTTTTTGTCCCACATCAATTAAACGGAGTTCGTATGTGAAATTTACAACAATTAAACCGCTGTGAACGGATAAATGTACACAGGGTTTGGACTCAAAATACAAAATGTGGTGCCTTAAACATCAAATATTGAATAACAAATCATATATTATGAAGCGTAATACTATCTAGTATTTAATTTCATAGCTAAATACATTTTCCGGTAAAATGCTGAAAATCGCGTAATCGGAAGAATACTGCGCTTAAACGCATATTTCATCGTCTAACGAGTTATGATTCTATCTAAATAAATGTTTAGCAATGTTTTTATACATAATATTTATTTAGAACATCATTTCTTCAAAAACTCATGAAATTACGCTAAAACGTTTTACGATTTTATAAAAAACTACTTATTTTTATATAAAATAGTGGCATTTTTATAAAACCAACCCACCCCACCCCCACCCCCTCCCTTTGGCCGACCATGAGCCATCATGGGACACCTATGTCTTGCTTTTAAAAGGCATGTCTCCTTATTTAAATCATATTGTACATAAAATAAAATAAAAATGAATTTAAAACCATAAACACCAACTTTTCATCTCATTTGAACTTACACCAACACCCAACATCTTCTCCCATCTCTCTCTCAACTCTCTCCACCCACCACCACCTCTCAAACCCACCACCACCATAAACTACCCATCTCCACCACCATCTTCCACCATTTCAAGTGTAAAACACCTCTTTTTGGTAAGATACTCTCATCTAGTGATTTTAAACATTATTACACCACTTTTATCTCATTTACACGCACTAACATCTATATAAACCCGTTGGATAATAGCTTTGTCCAAGGGTCATTCGAGCTCCGAAGCTTAGATCTTTTCTTCTACCGTAAATCCCGCAAGAACAACCTTATTTTTAAGTAAAGCACGCATCAAGGGTGAGTTCATACCCCTCATTTTCATCTTTTCTAAACTTTTTGGGGGAGAATACAAGTTTACATGTTAAAAATGATGATTTACACAAGTTTATATGTGTTTATATACTATAATTAATGATTTACACAAGTTTATAAAACTACTAGTTGTGTAAAAACGTTTTTGACATGACATATGGTTAGATCTATGTATTATGAACATTATGAGGTGTTATATTTGTGTAAAACTTACAAAACTATAAATAAATTGTGTAAAATACTAGATCTTTAATATAAACGTCATGAAAACGAAAACTAGTAAAAACTACGTTTTTGTAACCGGAAACACTACTTTCTAACAAAATGGTTATAACCAAGTTATTACACCATTTTTGTAGGAAATATCTTAAAAGATATTATTTATAATCATCTAAATAAGTTATTTCATTATTGTTCGTAAAAATATGATTATTACAACGGTATACTAAAAATAGACTATTATAGGAATTGTATGTTTTTGTGACCGGAAATACGGCTTTTCTAGTAATTTATAAAAAGAACGTCAATTTGACGTAATAACGACTATTTAGACTTATAACGTAATAATAAACTTGGAAAATGATATTTTTACAAGGAAGTTGGTATTTTAGACCAAAAATGACTATATTCGAAATAATGTGTATGAAAAATGACCATTTGGAAATATTACCATCATTTTGACAAAAAGACAAGATTTAAAAATGTTGTCATCACTCATGTAAGATGACTAAAACAAATTTCTTGTCATGACATGTTGATAAACTTTAAATCTATCTTATTAGAATATTTAATGCCTTAGATGTAAGAAATTATACTTTTCAACTCATTGACATCTTTTAGGCTTAAATATGTTAACACAACGAAAACATTTATATAAATTATAATGGGCATAATTTATGGAACGAACGACAAAGATACGACAGAAATACTAAAGATAATTATATAAATATATAATTATTACATACTATAATTATCATGGACAATTTGATAATTACAAACGTAAAGGAGTTTTAGTATATTTACATACTATAATTATCATGGACAATTTGATAATTACAAATGTAAATGAGTTTTCAGTATATTTACATACTATAATTATCATGGACATTTTGATAATTACGAATACAAAGGAGTTTTCACTACATTTACAAGCAAGGCTTTACACTATAATTATCATGAGTATATCTTGATAATTACAAATACAAAAGGGTTTTCATTTCAATACGAACTAGGATAAAACATCACGTTGGGTGGTTATGTGAGACATTTCTTCACAGTACTGAAAGATGTACGCATTAAGTCCTGGATTATAACCTTAATCATTCATGAGCGAGATAGTTGTGTATAAATCTATACGGGACTGATAATCCCGCACTTAAGCTGCTAGCTACAGCTAGACCGGCAGGCCTGGGGTGACAAATGTCTTAACATTACGACGCCTGAAGAACGTCGTGGCAGGCCTACATACTAGTCACAGCAAGGTTATAATAACTCACATGACGACAACGAATATCCTTAGTTTGGGGAAAAACGTCTTCAAATGGTTTTATATAAATATAGAACTACATGTTGCTCTACACAAAATATAAGTATGGTTTTTACTTATACATACGGGTTTTATGGGATTAAAACCACATTTTATCAAGATACAAATATAAGTACGGTTATACTTATACATACGAGTTTTATGGTATTAAAACTATATTCTAACAAGTTACAAATATAAGTATGGTTTTACTTATACATACAAGTTTTATGGAAATTAAAACTACATTTTATCAAGATATAAATAAAGGTACGATTTTACCTACGTAAAGGTTTCACAGAACTAGATCTACAATTATCTACGAATAAACATGTGTTTACATGGTTTCGTACAAGAATAAGACTATGTAATACTATTTTCAAGTATAGAAACACGTATACATTTTTGGTCTTTGGGTTTTAAGACTACGACTCACTTATATGAAAATATTGGATTTTCTGGTTTCAAACACTATCTCTTTACAAGGAAAAAGGGACTATGGATTTTCTCAATACAAAAATCTTATGAACTCACCAACGTAATATTGACACTCTTTCATATTACTTGTATTCTCAGGTAACAGTTAGTCAGGTCCGACTAACCTTTTGGGATGGGAAGCGAGGTCGTCTCTTTTACTTATTTCGTTATCATATTGCGATTGGGTTGAAACAATACTGTTTGAACAATGTAACTTTCCAATTATAATGTATGATGGTTGTTATCTACTTATGTTTCAATGTATGCAATGGTTGTGATACTATGTCCCGTTCCGCCCTCAGACGATTCCGCCATCGTGGTTTGGGGGTGTGACAGATTGGTATCAAATCATTGTTTATAGTGAACTAAGTATATCAATCCATTTAAAGATATACAACTATAAATACAATGGGACTAAAACTCTCTAAAACTTTTCGTACAAGTGTACTTTTAAAATACAATGATATTTATATAAAAGTATATGCATACATGCAAAGATAGTATCACAATACAACAATCCAAGAACATTAGGGTTTAAGTTGAACATTATTATTAGACTTAGTATAATATGTTATCAAACCATGGGGAAACGTAGCCTGATCAACTACGTTTGACTAGGGTTTGACCGACATGTAACTAAGTGTGAGCATAATGGGCAACAGAGTAAAAACTCAGGAGTCCTACAACACTTAGTAACCACGTCAACACTTAACATAAACACTTTGATAGAATTAGTTATTATTAAAAACCACTATTGACAACCCTAAGTTGACACAAGTATCAATATTATCTAGATACCTCTTTATCGCCTGCGTACCTGACTTACGACTAAGAAAACAGTTCTAATGCCGACAAGGGCAACAATAAGAGCTTCGTGTTAAGGAACCGTTGAGTCACCATGAGTATTCAAGACTTGAAAACCATTGGTGAGTATTCTCGATATGACTCACGAGGAGACACATAAGTTTAACTCATAGTTGACCGATACATGAGACTTTCCTTTTGTGCTACGATTTCAGCCTTAGGATTGTTTCTATCTTGAGCTTAAGACTTAAGCTAGGATATCTCTTGATTCTAAACCTCCCTTTTTGGGAATGCTTACCCAACCACCTTTACTTCATATATCGTAATTCACAAACCCCTTCCACTATGTCAAAAATTTCTAAGTTTTAGTTCAAGGCCCTCAGATACACGAGTGATATTCTCAAGTGTACCATCATGTTATACTTTCCAAATTACTCACATGCTTCTAGAACAATCATCGACCTTACGCTTTTCATTCCCGGTTCAACTTCGCACATTGTCGACACGTGGAAATTCCTACAACTTTGAGTTATCCTTCGACTCATATCGTTTCATACATTCGTTTGAGTCCTTCTAACATCATTGGTATTCTCATTGTTATCAAGGATTAAATCACCTTACGCCACACGTCAAACCTATAGCTTAACCGCTGACCCCATAAAAGGTACATGATTGCATTCACACCATGAAGGGTTGTGCAAACAATTTGTCAGGTCCTCTATTTTGAAGAGAGAAAAGTTAAAAGTTACGATTCTTTATCCTACAAAGGATTACCTTCCTAGAATCACTAAATTGAGAATGTACTCATTCTCGATGGTCAACACTTCTACGCCTTCCTTCAAGGTAGCACCCTACCCTTACAATTTCAAATGATTTCTTGACTCCTAAACTCATTTTTATTCCGACTCCTTGCAAATTGCAATTGGCTTGACTTAAACAGTTGGATAAATCATCAAAATAGAAATCAAAATAGTTCTATACGAGTCCCTTATCGACGACTCAGGCCTTTATTATAAGGAATTTCTTCATTCTCTTACTACCTTGTTTGGTTACGAAGTAAGTATCATCATTCTCTTGGAGTTGTACGCATTTTGATAACAGTGAAGTTACTTATCGTTCTATAACCTTCCAACATCACCTAGATCATGTGGTCTAATCTATCATGATCTTTCACGGCCCCTGTTAGAGACAATGACTCCCTAAACATATTCTTTGAATATGGTTCTATTGTGGTGATAGTACTCGCAACAGAAATTGTGTTTCCAAAAATCCTCGATCGTTTCATAACTTGTTTGGTAGACGACACCTGAATAGTCCTTACATTTGAGACCTATCAAAACTTTGCTGCCTATCCTTAGTATGTACCTTAAGGAAATTTTATCGAAACAGTATTTCAGGAATCTCCCAAAGCGCAACAAATGCCATCTTCATCATACTGGTGCCTGCAGAGAGATGACCTGCTATGACTGCAAGCAGAAGGGACATACAGCCTGCTTTTGCAAGACTCTGGCACTGAGAAACCAATCAAGCATCCAACTTAGGTTTGAGTTGCGCTTGTTTTGGGTATTACGAAACCAAGCACTTTAAGAGAGACTGCTCAAAGGCAAAGGGGTCCAGCCAGATGCGATCAAGGAAGGAAATCGCTGACATACCAGAAGTATGTGACTTTCCTTATTTGTTTCCAGAAGATCTTCCGGGGATACCCCCAACATGACAGGTCGAGTTCAGAATTGACTTGATCCCGGGAGCTGCTGCCTAGCAAAATCTCCCTATAGACTAGTCCCAGCAGAGATGCAGGAGATATCTAGTCAACTACACGAACTACTAGAAAGGGATTCCATTAGACTGAGCTTCTCGCCTTGGGGAGCACCGGTTTTATTTATGAAAAAGAAGGATGGATCCTTTGGAATGTGTATTGACTATAGAGAACTGAACAAGTTGACTATCAAGAACACATACCCACTTCCCAAAATCGATGACCTGTTCGACCAGTTACAGGGATTCAACTACTTTTCAAAGATCGATTTGAAAGCTGGGTACCATCAACTTAGAGTTCAGGAGGAGGACGTTCCAAGGACATCATTTAGGACTCAGTATGGCCACTGCGAAATTGGTCATGATAACTATTCAGTTGACCAATGCCCCGGCGGTGTTTCATGGACTGAATCCAGACACCAAATTTCGGTGGCTTCAGGGAGTTAGTTCTAGAAAAGACTCGCAAGACAAAGTATGCTGATGGCCAAACATGAAAGCAGAGATTGTTACTTATATGGGCAAGTGTTTGACTTGTGCCATGGTCAAGGTAGAATATCAAAAGCCCTCGGGTTTACTACAACAACCAGAAATACCCGAGTGGAAGTGGGAGCGGATAACCATGGACTTCATAACTAAGTTATCCAAGGAAACTGGTGAGCTGAACACCATATGGGTAATTGTCGATAGGTTAACCAAGTCCGCACACTTCCTACCAATAAAAGAGACAGACAAAATGGAGAAACTGACAAGGACGTACATCGAATAGACTGTACGATTGCATGATGTGCCAATATCCATTATCTCAGATAGATATAGACGATTTACGTCACGTTTTTGGCAATCATTGCAAAAGACCTTGGGTACCAGGCTCAACATGAGTATAGCTTACCATCCACAACCAACGGGGAAAAGCGAGAGAACACTCCAAACGCTAGAAGACATGTTGAGAGCTGGCGTGATAGACTTCGGTAAGTCGTGGGACACCCACTTGCCGCTCATCGAACTTTCATACAACAATAGTTATCACACGAGCATTAAGGTTTCTCCATTTGAAGCTTTATACAGACGCAAGTACAGATCCCCTCTGTGCTGGGCTAAGGTAAGTGATACTCAGTTAGCCAGAGGTCAAGTACCTAACAGCACTCTCACCGGTCCTGAGATCATATGAGAGACGACAGAGAAAATCGTTCAGATCCGTGAACGATTTAAAGCATCCCGTGACCGACAAAAGAACTACTCGGATAAACGATGCAATCCCTTAGAATTTCAGGTTGGCGATCGAGTGCTGTTGAAGGTCTCACCCTGGAAGGGAATGTTACACTTGAGAAGCGTGGAAAACCAAATCCAAGGTACATTGGGCCATTCGAGATCCTTGTTAGGATCGGCCCAGTAGCCTACAGACCCCAATTACCACAGGAACTCAACAAATGTACATCCCACTTTCCACGTGTCAAACATGAAGATGTGTCTGTGTGACGAGACTCTCTTCATATCGCTTGACGAGATTGGAGTGAACGAAAATCTCCACTTCGTTGAAGAACCTGTAGAGATCATGAATAGGGAAGTCAATAGGACGAAACAAAGCCGCATACCGATAGTAAAGATCCGCTGGAACGCCAAGCGTAGACCTGAATCTACTTGGGAACGTAAGGACCAAATTAAACTGAAATACCCACATCTTTTCCCAAACCCTTGGGGATCTACTCAAGTGCTAAATTTCGGGACGAAATTCTTTCTAACGGGTAGATGATGTGACAATTATAAATTTTGGTCAACGAAAGTCAACCATAGTCAAACGAAGCGTACGTTAATCCATATGTTGAAAAGTTATTTTCCATAACTTTTGCGATGTATTATTAAATATTATAATACTACGTATTCTAATTCAAAACAATTATCGAGTAAACGCTGAAGATACGGATAATAAACTACTGTAGCGTAAAAATTCGATAATCATACAATTATTATTTTGAGAATAATAATATTCATAAAACGATCTACTCGTAAATACGAACCCGTGGATATATATAGAACGTTGAAAACGAAGTTCGTATGTGAAAGTTACAACAATTAAACCGTTGTGAACGGATAAATGTACACAGGGTTTGGACTCAAAATACAAAATGTGGTGCCTTAAACATCAAATATGGAATAACAAATCATATATTATGAAGCATAATACTATCTAGTATTTAATTTCATAGCTAAATACATTTTCCGGTAAAATGCTGAAAATCGCGTAATCGGAAGAATACTGCGCTTAAACGCGTATTTCATCGTCTAACGAGTTATGATTCTATCTAAATAAATGTTTAGAAATGTTTTTATACATAATATTTATTTAGAACATCATTTCTTCAAAAACTCATGAAATTACGCTAAAACGTTTTACGATTTTATAAAAAACTACTTATTTTTATATAAAATAGTGGCATTTTTATAAAACCAACTCATCCCACCCCCCACCCCCTCCCTTTGGCCGACCATGAGCCATCATGGGACACCCATGTCTTGCTTTTAAGAGGCATTTCTCCTTATTTAAATCATATTGTACATAAAATCAAAAAAAAAAATGAATTTAAAACTCATAAACACCAACTTTTCATCTCATTTGAACTTACACCAACACCCAACATCTTCTCTCATCTCTCTCTCAACTCTCTCCACCCACCACCACCTCTCAAACCCACCACCACCATAAACCACCCATCTCCACCACCATCTTCCACCATTTTAAGTGTAAAACACCTCTTTTTGGTAAGATACTCTCATCTAGTGATTTTAAACATTATTACACCACTTTTATCTCATTTACACAGACTAACATCTACATAAACCCGTTGGATAATAGCTTTGTCCAAGGGTCATTCGAGCTCCGAAGCTTAGATCTTTTCTTCTACCGTAAATCCCGCAAAAACAACCTTATTTTTAAGTAAAGCACGCATCAAGGCTGAGTTCATACCCCTCATTTTCATCTTTTCTAAACTTTCTGGGGGAGAATACAAGTTTACATGTTAAAAATGATGATTTACACAAGTTTATACGTGTTTATATACTATAATTAATGATTTACACAAGTTTATAAAACTACTAGTTGTGTAAAAACGTTTTTGACATGACATATGGTTAGATCTATGTATTATGAACATTATGAGGTCTTATATTTGTGTAAAAGTTACAAAACTATAAATAAATTGTGTAAAATACTAGATCTTTAATATAAACGTCATGAAAACGAAAACTAGTAAAAACTACGTTTTTGTAACCGGAAACACTACTTTCTAACAAAATGGTTATAACCAAGTTATTACACCATTTTTGTGGGAAATATCTTAAAAGATGTTATTTATAATCATCTAAATAAGTTATTTCATTATTGTTCGTAAAAATATGATTATTACAACGGTATACTAAAAATAGACTATTATAGGAATAGTATGTTTTTGTGACCGGAAATACGGCTTTTCTAGTAATTTATAAAAAGAACGTCAATTTGACGTAATAACGACTATTTAGACTTATAACGTCATAATAAACTTGGAAAATGATATTTTTACAAGGAAGTTGGTATTTTAGACCAAAAATGACTATATTCGAAATAATGTGTATGAAAAATGACCATTTGGAAATATTACAATCATTTTGAAAAAAAGACAAGATTTAAAAATGTTGTCATCACTCATGTAAGATGACTAAAACAAATTTATTGTCATGACATGTTGATAAACTTTAAATCTATCTTATTAGAATATTTAATGCCTTAGATGTAAGAAATTATACTTTTCAACTCATTGACATCTTTTAGGCTTAAATATGTTAACACAACGAAAACATTTATATAAATTATAATGGGCATAATTTATGGAACGAACGACAAAGATACGACAGAAATACTAAAGATAATTATATAAATATATAATTATTACATACTATAATTATCATGGACAATTTGATAATTACAAACGTAAAGGAGTTTTAGTATATTTACATACTATAATTATCATGGACAATTTGATAAATACAAATGTAAATGAGTTTTCAGTATATTTACATACTATAATTATCATGGACATTTTGATAATTACGAATACAAAGGAGTTTTCACTACATTTACAAGCAAGGCTTTACACTATAATTATCATTAGTATATCTTGATAATTACAAATACAAAAGGGTTTTCATTTCAATACGAACTAGGATAAAAAATCACGTTGGGTGGTTATGTGAGACATTTCTTCACAGTACTGAAAGATGTACGCATTAAGTCCTGGATTATAACCTTAATCATTCATGAGCGAGATAGTTGTGTATAAATCTATACGGGACTGATAATCCCGCACTTAAGCTGCTAGCTACAGCTAGACCGGCAGGTCTGGCGTGACAAATGTCTTAACATTACGACGCCTGAAGAACGTCGTGGCAGGCCTACATACTAGTCACAGCAAGGTTATAATAACTCACATGACGACAACGAATATCCTTAGTTTGGGGAAAAACGTCTTCAAATGGTTTTATATAAATATAGAACTACATGTTGCTCTACACAAAATATAAGTATGGTTTTTACTTATACATACGGGTTTTATGGGATTAAAACCACATTTTATCAAGATACAAATATAAGTACGGTTATACTTATACATACGAGTTTTATGGTATTAAAACTATATTCTAATAAGTTACAAATATAAGTATGGTTTTACTTATACATACAAGTTTTATGGAAATTAAAACTACATTTTATCAAGATATAAATAAAGGTACGATTTTACCTACGTAAAGGTTTCACAGAACTAGATCTACAATTATCTACGAATAAACATGTGTTTACATGGTTTCGTACAAGAATAAGACTATGTAATACTATTTTCAAGTATAGAAACACGTATACATTTTTGGTCTTTGGGTTTTAAGACTACGACTCACTTATATGAAAATATTGGATTTTCTGGTTTCAAACACTATCTCTTTACAAGGAAAAAGGGACTATGGATTTTCTCAATACAAAAATCTTATGAACTCACCAACGTAATATTGACACTCTTTCAAATTACTTGTATTCTCAGGTAACAGTTAGTCAGGTCCGACTAACCTTTTGGGATTGGAAGCGAGGTCGTCTCTTTTACTTATTTCGTTATCATACTGCGATTGGGTTGAAACAATACCGTTTGAACAATGTAACTTTCCAATTATAATGTATGATGGTTGTTATCTACTTATGTTTCAATGTATGCAATGGTTGTGATACTATGTCCCGTTCCGCCCTCAGACGATTCCGCCATCGTGGTTTGGGGGTGTGACAGCACATTAATTACTTGCTGATTTGGTGGGATTTGATTGAAGCTATTAACATCCGATTCAAGAGCATGAAATCTAATGTGATATGTAGATTTTTAGGCTACGGTTTTTGGTAATGTGGAATCCGTTAAGACCATAGACGAAGGCTTAAGAAAAAAATATCGAATGTTGTTTTTTAAGTTAATTTTTTGCTATTTTTATGTTTTGTTTAATTTTTAGTTTAAGTTTATGTTAATTTTAAGTTGTCTTTAATTTTAAATTTTAGGTTTATTGTGTTTTAAAAATAATAGTATTAATGGAAATTTTGAAATAAGCCAATTTTATTTCATTTCCAGCTTAATTGTTTTTAATTTAAAAAAATATGAAAAAGTGATAGCTAGATAATTTCCAAGGGTGAAAAAGAAAATAAAAAAATGCTAAAGGGATACTAAGATGAAGTGGAGTGGGAGGTGTGGGGAGTGCGGTGTCCGACCTGGACCACGGAGCCCGTGCGGTAACACCGTCCCAGTTGGGTGGTGTACCACAGCTATGGTATGGGGTTCAAACACCGTGCGTGATCGGTTTGATTATTTTCCTTTTTGCCCCTTGAAATTGTTCATCTTTGCAAATCCTCCTCCTCGTAATCGTCGCTGAAGAGGAAGATCTAACAAATGAAGAAGCAGGTTTGGCAACTGCCTTCCTTATCGTCGCTGAAGAGGAAGATCTAACAAATGGATGCCAATATTGGGAACTTGTTGAGGAATTGTAAAACAATACAAGGGATGAGGATTCAGTTTTTCAGAGCAGGCATCAGCTTCACAACAAATGGAGGTCAATGTCGGTGAAACTGAAAATCTTTCACCAAATTTACTTAAACCTATCTGCGAACCGACAACCCGGAATAACTGACTATGAGGCCATTGGACAAGCGCTACACAAGTACCGGATGTCACAAAATGCGGAGTTCTTGCTCTACGAAGCATGGGAAGTGGTGAAAATTTCACCTACCTTTCGAAGAATGTTATTTGGTTTTACTTAAATGTTATTTGGTAATTTTAAATTTGTAATGTTTGTGCGTTTTAATTAAATGTTATTTGGTAATTTTAGTTTTATTTATGTTAAAGTAATTATTATTTATTTAAATAAAAAGATGAATGCTTAGTGAGGGGTTACCATTTCCTAAAATTGAATAGGTGTGGGATTAGTAAAGGGAAAGTGAAGTGGCACTTACGTGACACTCAAACCCCTTAGGATGAGTGGTCATGGCTCCTTTTGGTCTAATATGACAAAAAAAAAAAAAAAAAAAAAAAAAAAAAAAAAAAAAAGTAAGAAGTGAGAGATTACCTCACCCCTCAGCCTAGATGGGTACATATACCAACAGCTGAGCTTACTTGGTACACATGTCAGTCGCGTTAACTCGTTATATCATTCTCAACCATGTTTCATTTTTAATAAACGTTGATACAAATAAACTTACAATTATTATAAATTAATCTACATTGTTGGATTAACCTATAATGGAATTCTATTCATAATGTATATTTGTACGACCGTCTTTTTATGTCCGCTATCTACAGTTTTCACCCTTTAACAAAATCCACAAAACAAAACAAAACAAAAACCAAATATATTAAAAAAAAAAAAAAAAAAAAAAAAAAAAAAAAAAGCCACAATCTAACTTTCACCCTTTAACAAAATCCAGTAGAGTTGGGTGATCCCATACACTAAACTTCACCCCCAAAAACAGCACTACATTATATTCCGTTGTTAATTTAAAGGTTAAAAACAAAAATCCATAAAACACTTGTTTTTTATATATTTGTAAAGACTAAACCTGAAGTCGGGCCCGCTTTGTGCTGCAAGTCGGGCACTTGTAGTGCTTGATATGCTCCGCTTTAGCAGGTGTGATTTTTACACATTTGCCATGGAACCATCGCTCACAAATGTCACAGCAAATCCAAAACTCATCATTTGCATAGTTGTCACCGCACGCCCCACAAAGAGCTGCTCCCTGTTCATCATCTTCTTCTTCCTCTCCACTCTCATCCTCATCATTCGGTGGTGGTGGGGTCGTCTTTAGTCCCTTCGGGTGAGATTCAGACGGCCGTGACTGCATAAAAAATTTAATTTTTTTTAAATAAAATACAAAAAGAAACAACAGCATAAAACTTTTTAGGTTGTACTGAAAATTGGAACTGAGACTGATGTCAATGAGACAAAAACTGCAGTTATTTGTTCCACGCAAAAAAGTGGAACAAGGTGGGACAGTCTTGTCTGTGAAAAAAGACGTCAATGCCCTCCGGATTCTCATCTTTGTAAATAGCCCTAGGAAGTTTGTCCAGTCTAGTGTAGGAAACGCAGCCGAAGGCTGCGTTTATTACATGGGATTAGACTGGATAAGCTTTTTAGGGCTATTTTACGATGATGAGAATTGGGAGGGCGTTTACGTCTTTTTCCACGGACGAGACTGTCCCACCTTGTTCCACTTTTTTGAGTGGGACAAATAATTGCAGTTTTTGTCTCATTGACATTTCCAATTTTCAGTGCATATCAAACGCATAACAACCTGTTATTTTTTTCTGTTATTATTATTTTTTTTGTGTTGTGGTCTTACCATTTTTCCACTGGACTTGTTTTTAGTGGCATTGTTTAGAACTTCAGGCTGATCCTTAGGGTTTTTTACTGCTCCAGAGACAACTTCAAATACAGTTGGAAGATCATTTATCATCTGAAAAAGCCTCTTCCTGAAAAAGCTCAAACCCAATAATAATAAGACAACAATATAAATACCAATTAACCATTGATATTTAATTCAAATCAATTAACATTAACAGCATATGATAAATGATTAAACATCATTAATAAAGGTTTTGAGGTACATTGAAGAACCAAATTTGAAACTTGGTTACCATTAATGACAGTGTGCCTACAAGTACAGCCTTTTCACCTTACCAAACGGATTTGAAATGAAAAATGGTGAAGAAACTTGTAGCAATGGGAATAACAAAATGGGCTTCAAGAAGATGAAGAAACCAACTGTAAATATATTATAAGAACACAAAATGTAAACAACCTAATCCATAAACAAAAAAGGTCATGAATTCATATGCTTTTTTATGAGAACAGAAGTAACAACAAAGAGAAAGATGGGAAGTCAAAGAGGACTTAAGAAGATACATGAACATCTGACTTTGGTCAAACTAAAGATATCGTACCTTTCACTCTTACCAAAACCGAAACGTGCACCAAAATAGAAAGCAACAGAGAGCAACCATGAATCACTGTGAACTGCAACAAGTGACAACCAGTCCTTTTCCTGCATACCATCTCTTGCAAAATTAATACCTAAAGCTGGTTCAGGAAGTTCAGGTGGCACCTCTTCAACAGGCAAATTCACTTCCCATCCTTCATTTGGAAGACCATACAGACACAAATTTTCCTTCTCTGTAACATAACCACACAACTTACAAATCAATTTCAAACAAACTTCTGAACATCTGCAAAACGAAAGTATTCTAAAAACTCATGTCAACAGTGATTTTGGAATGAAAGTATTTGTTAGTGTTAATGATACAAAATTGTATGTCTAAGAAGTCAAAGGAAGAGCTAACCAGGGTCGCACAATTGATAGAACTTCTGAATATCTGCAAAACGAAAACGTTAAAAGATCAGTAGAAAGGCCAGATAATATGATACACGACTTAAGAGAAAGGCATTTTTACAACATGCAACACAATCACAGAAAGAAATCAAACAAAAAATAGAACATACCGGTGGTAAGCGCTTTGATTAAACCGGCTCTTCTTCCTTTGAAGTCGTTGAAAACCTCCTCTGCTGTTCTAGGTATCGGTTGCGCTATGGTCTCCATTGAATTAATAGTCTGTTCCATCGATATCGAACCCAGAAAAAAAGGCGTCACGACAATCATCCTTCTATAGGTACGCGAAAATTTATTAATTAAAAAAGGGGAAGTAATTCAGAGCATACCTGGTGAAGAAGTATCGAATATGGTGAAATTGGGGGTTTATGGAAAAACTAGGGTTTCTTCTCCAGATATGTAAGCATATATACATAAATAAGGAGGAAGAAATGTGAAATTAAAGCTTGGGGAAGAAGGATGATGGTGTGTATCGAAGGGAATTATGATGAGAAAACAGCGGGAAGGATTGAAAGGGTTTTGGTAGGAAATGGAAACTCGCTTTCTTTGCCTTTTCCTTTTCTTTCTCTTTCTTTATCTCATTTTAAAATGCTTGAATATTGATTAACTAAAAAAATTTATATTTTTTAATAGTTTATATGATAAAATACTTTTTGAAACAAAACAATAATTTGCGGTAGAAGTTTATATGAAAAAAAACTATCATATGTGATAGAGTAAATTACAGTTTTGGTCTATGTGGTTGGCACTTTTGGTCTAAGTTTAGTGTTAGTGTTGGTTTATGTGTTTGTCAAAAGCTTACATTATTGGTCTCTCGTCCATGTAAAATGATTAAATTACCTTTCCCTTTTTCTTTTAACCTATTATTTATTTTACTAATTAAAAAAAATAAGCCCCTCCCCCTACTACTACTACTACACACACACACACACTCTCTCTCTCTCTCTCTCTCTCTCCACACACACACGTGATTGATTTTAAGAACAACGAAATGGGTATTGACGCAAATCAATTTGGAGAGCTCTTAATGTCTTCAGGTGTCGTTTTGAGTGATGATATATGTTGGGTAACTTTCGATTGTGGGTATGATTTCGGATACTTACTTAAATTGTTGACCCGTAAATATTTTCCTAAATCTCAAACTGGGTTCATTGATTTAATCAAGATTTATTTCCTGATTATTTATGATATCAAGTTGGATTCGATAGTTTGCTTACTTCTCATGCCTTTAAGAAGTTGAAAGAAAGTTATTTTAATGGAAACATAGAGAAATATGTGAGTGGCGTTGGTTGGGGTGGAGACGGTGGAGGGAAATCCTCTTTTAAAGTCTCTCGTTTCTTAGAACTTCTGCCCCTGCCACCACCGGAGCTTCTAGAACTAGTCTGCTTTCATCAATCTCATCGTCCTCGTCGACTTCTTCCATGATCGGGTCAGGAATCCGGCACCAGGGAATTACACTTCCAACACACCGAGACCATCGTCGACCCAAATCCTTCCTGATACCCTTCAGAATTCTCAGTTAAATGTAACAACGCCTGCCACCGATCTCTCCACCCAATTTACAGTCGTCAAGAACATTTCCACAATCCAACACAAAACCTGTTTTCTTTTCATTTCAAGCCGCCAAGAACCCGTGATCATTTTATTTTCTTTCTCATTCAGAATTTCATATCAGATTTGAGGCAGAGGGGTGAGAGATGTAAGCAGAACATGGACCGACATGGTGATTAATTGAAGGAGGGGGTCATATTCTTTCTTCTTCATGCTGCAATCGAGGACATACCCTAGGAGACAGATATATCTAGAGCTTTAGAGGGGGAGGAATAGTTAATCACATACTTTAGTGATAGAGGCATAGAACATGAAGAAATCACTACTTACTTTTCTGGAGCATACATTAGAAATTTAAGTAGCTGGTCGATAAAAGCCCTTGTTTTATTTTAAAGAGAGAGGGTAGTGGGGTGGTGTGGGCTTAGGTGTCTTTTTCTGTTCGTTTTCTAATTATTTAATTAATTAATAGGTTAAAAAGAAAAAAAGACATTAAAAAGGGTAATTTAGTCTTTTTATATGAATTAGGGACCAACAGTGTAAGCTTTTGGCAACTACATGGACCAACATTGTGAAAAAACTTGGACCAAAAGTGAAAAAATGTGTCAACTACAGAGACCAAAACTGTAATTTACTCTATATGTTGAAGTTCAAGTTTTATGTTAATCTTTTTTTATAATGTTTTTCGAAATTAGTTAATTTTTGTATTTGGGTAGCTTTTGTAACACCCTGATTTTCATGCACCTTAAATGGTATAATTTTTATAAATCTTTATGTTGAAAAATCCCATATTTCAAAAACCTTATTTTGTTTCTGACATTAAGTCATAGTTCAAAATTTGTTCCCAACAAAAATCATTTAAGTTTTAAGAATGTTTAAACTACTTCGGGGGTTACAACCTCATATCAATATCAACCATAGAAAGCTCTAGATAAATCATCACCAATAACCCAAAATAAATCAACTTCTCTGTCGAAAGTTCATAATAACTATTGGGCAACTGAATCGAAATCCATACTGACTTGAATCATCATAACAACTCAATATGAAAATCCATGTCATAACAACATGTCAGCATATAAGGGTAATACTAAACCATAAAATACACTCGTTCATCATATAACCATATCATATCCACAAGGGGAAACTAACATCCAATAATCCATTTTATATATAAAGTCCCAAATTGACTTCTACATCCTTCCACTATTATATCCAATGCTAACTCATCGGTTCTTAGGATACATTGCATCAAAACAAACGATGTAAGACAACCTTGTCTCATGAGTTACATTGTAACACCCATTTCTCAAACCAAATTTTAATACGGTTTATAAAACAAAAATCTTACAACTTGTGACTATGAAAAGTCACTTAAATTTTTTTTTCTTATTCTCAAGGGGATATTACAGACTCAATACAGAACACCATAATTTAAACTTACTGTATATACACTGCTCCCAACTTCAACTTCTGCTCCTTTCACCTAGGTACATAGCATTTAAAAATATAATACGTGAGACATAAAGCCTCGTGAGTAATATGAGTTTTAGACCCAAAACTTTTCTGCTCAAAACTTGAAATATAAACAAGTAAACTGCTTAGAATTTATTTTCATAATAAATCTCAAAATACTTTCTTTCTGAAAAACTGCTTCTTTTCTCAAAATTGTTTTCTTTCTTAAAACTGATTTATTTCTTTAAAACTGCTTTCTTTCTTTCTTTCTTTCTTGTGACCAACTGAAACTCATGAATTAGTTTAGTTTAATTAATTTTACTAACTCCCCTCGCGGGACAGAACGGATCCACCCGCAAGGTTATGCTATCTCTGTCTCCCCTTTATGACTTGGAACAGATCCAAACACAAAGGGTATACTAAGCTAGACAACTACTTTGCGACGGGAGGTACCACCCCAGTAGTGTCTTCAGATCTCCCGATTATGTGGGCGATCCTAGTCCGGACAACTGACTCTTATTACTTTCTTAGCTTTAGTTATTATCTCATTACCTTCTTCATTTCATCTCAAATTGGTCAAATGGGACAAAATTTAAAATAAACTCAAACTCATAAACTTTATAACTCTTGATAAAAAATACTATCAAAACTAACTTCAATATCTCTAGCTCTTATATAGAGCTTCTTTCAAAACTTTTCAAACTATACTTCTTTAAAAAAACTGAACTTCTTTAAAATCTCTTTTAAACATTTAGCTCTTAGAGCTACTTTCAAAACTGTTTCCAAACTTTAATATTTGCAAATATTTGGAAATCTCATTTTCTGAAAATATTATTTTGCTATGTACTAGAGAAATCCTCATAAAACTCACCTTGGTGTAACTATGGGTCACTAAGCTTCTCGTACACCCTTCCCTTTTCCGTGCTCAACAATGTTCGAAGCACCACCTATACAAGTACTATATATATTTAATAAATGCATACTACAACTAACTCTATGACTTAATAGTTTCATATGACATAACTACAGGCCATAGAAATGCATAACCATTAATAAACTCATTTTGTAATTTTCTCCGAAATACGCGTATTTTGCTACAGTACTCCCGAGGGGTCGTATTTCAGTTCCGACACTTTTGCATGAAGTCTTAGGCCATATTAGACTTGTGTTTCAAATTTGCAGTTAATTGGACAAGTCTAGCTCAAATTCCAAAAATCAAGTTTTGACATAAACTCCATATTTGGCCACTGCCGCTACAGTGGTTTTTCCGCAAGGTCGGATTACGAATTTGATGATTTCCCATATGTTTTCATACCATTTTAAGGCTATGGTATGAGTTACAGACTAAACGGACAAGCCTAACATCGAGTTCAAGTCTTAAAAATTGGACAGAACCAAGCAGAATTTCTGCCGCGAGATCGGGTCGTGATCCACCCTAGGATCGGGTCGCGATCCATAGTAAATTGCCATTTTTGACGTTTTTTCCAAACTGTAGCTCCACTATTCACCCCATTAAGCTCTTAATACTTAACTTAATTGGTTTAGGGTCATTCTTAGGCCCTAAATACCAACTTATATCAAATTTTGACCCACAAAAACATCAATTCTTATTGAAAATCTTGATAGTTCTTCCGAAAACACCATTTTTCACAAAAATCGTTTAGTTGGATTTTCAAAGCTTGAAATTGATTTCTTACTTCTTTTATGTCATGTTTGACTTAACAAGACCATAATAATCATATGAAATCAGTTTCATTTCTTTTACCCATTTCTAGGGTTCTTAAGATTAAAAACCCATTTTCACAATTGTTGCATCAAAGCTTCACTTTTATCAAATTAACAACCTCTACATGTTCATTTCATCATTTCTGACATATTAGGTCCATCAAAACCACCTGGACTTTCAAACCCGTGATTTAGGGTTCTTGAGCAAAATCATCATTTTCTTGATTTCTACATATTCCATGACTACAACATGCTTAAATGGTGATTTTGAGCAAGATGAATTCTTTGGAACTATGATATCTCGAAAATCAGAAGTTAAGGTTCAACTCCCGTTCAAGATTTTGAGTTCAAAGGCTAGAATAATTACCTCTTGGAGCTTGGAATCACTAATTCCAAAGCTTTTTCCTTTGATTCCTTTGAAGAAATTCCCAAGCTGCTTGATCTTCCTGTACTTCTCTCTAGCTCTCTCTCGTTCTCTCTAGACTCTTCTATGAAATTCTGGAGAATGAGAGATAACTCTCAATTTATGTTTAATTTTTATTACATATTTACACTTTAACCCTTAGCCTTCCACTTTCTTCACAAAAATGGTCCTAAGACCCAAAACTTTGCAAAACAAGCTTCATTAACTTGTATCTTAACATTTTCTTAACATTTTGGTCATTTCTATGTCAAATGACTATTTTGCCCTTTTTGGCCATATTTCACTATTCACGCGGTAAAACTCCAAATTTCACATAAACTTTTATTTCTTATAACATTATCCACAAATACATATTATTTTACATAATGGTCTTATAATGTGTCAAAAGACCATTTTACCCTTTTACAACTTTTTCGCGGGTTCTTACATACATGGGTTTTAGAATTAAAATAATATTGAAAAGATTTTACAATCGGTATCATAAATCGGACACATTTCTTTTCAAAATCTTCTACAAAATTAAGTCATATAGATGACCCTTACTTTCCAAAAACTTCTTTACAAGCCAAGTGATATAAATGATATTTACTTCCAAAAGTCTTTGCAAAATCAACTCATATAAGTGATTCTTTATTTCCAAAACTTCTTTAAAAGTCGGTTGATACAAATAACACTTTCAAAGTAGAAGATAATCTCTTTCTCTTTTACATGTTAACATACTTCATGCAAAATGCAAGTATGAAATACATGATTCGCACACTAATGCAACTTACGGGTTAGCCTGCCCGCATCATAAGGTCTAAAAGACAGTTCACTCTCGTGACAGTAGCTTACGATTATATACCACATCATAAGGTCTATAAAGACCAAAATCTTACCGAAATAGGAGAACAAATCTTCCTATAATGGCCTCGTAGGAGACTTCTACTTTCGACGGGAGTTGCCATCCCATTAGAGTCTTTTTGTCTCGTTACAGGGACGTGTCCGGACCTCACTTAACTCATATGCAATCACACTCTATGTATGCATGCATTCAACACTTTTCTTTTATGCAAGTCAAGCACACAATGCCATGAGATGCATGTATAATAACATAAACATTAACAATTTAATCTTTCTTAAACTTACATAAAAATCGAGTCATTACAGTTCATGTAACATGTATAACAATTATTCTTTTGAAAGAAACCATAACATGACCAGATAGTTGACTTGCTACCAAAACATTCTTTCAATAGCATAATACGCTTAATGCCAAAAACATACTTTCAAAATCATTGTAGGCTTGGTGCTAAAACATTCTTTCATAATCATTGTATAAAACTTTCAAAATCATAACATAAGTAAAACGACTTGCAATGTACACCATAGTGGGAAAAAGCCACATATACTCACCTTAGTATTTGGGTACGTCTAGCTACACTAATCCACACATCTCTTGTACTAGTCCACATAATTTTAGTCTTTCGTTGCTTCTAAACGTCTTTCAATCTCTATTAATTTAATAGAAGATTAGAACTTATTAGATAACTAAACATATAATATTTGTCTAATTATTCTTGAACTACTGGTAGTCAATATTTAATTCTATTCCAATGTCCAAGTGTGATTCTTAAAGTATAATACCAAATTTTGGACATTTTTACGCTTTTTTCCCAGTTTAACCAAGAATGGTATTTTGGTTCTACAAGGTTATTTTAGCAACTTTCTAATTTTTATATATCTACAAGTTCATTTCAATTGGTGGATGTCAAAACATCTATCACTTTACTCATTTATGCCCTTTTGACAAATTTCAGAGAACAAAGTTTCTAAAAGTAGAAGTCATTGTAAAACATACTATTTTCCATTCATTTGATGCCAATGTGTTCTTAAAACTTCATAATTGTCATTCTAATTAAGTTTTATGTTTTATGGAACACCATTTTTACACATACTAAAATTATCCCATAAATGTTGGAATAGACAATTACATTCCAATTTACCGAATACTAATGTTTACATAATATCTTCCAAATAATACATTGTTCAAAATTCTTTCAACGGTACTTAAAATATCCATACACATTAAGCCATTAAGTCATGACATAAAGGTATCCCAATAATCAAGTTTCAAACCACCCTTCACATGTAAATAACCAATATATGGATTCTTCCTTTGAAACTATTAACAGTCTTCCATCTAAATTCAAGCAAGAACCCAAATATCAAAATTTTGATTTCTTGAGTATTCCAACATAACACCAATAGTTTTTCATACACTCAAACATTATGAAAATTTCCTTTTGTACAAATCGTTTAACTTCATCCAAGAGTCAATGCGTCAAATTGTTCAATGCATTAACCATAACCCAAATCCTTTGATGATTATGGACTAATATACAACACATTTCATAATCCAAAAATAAACACCAACATGAAAATAAAGCTTTCAACCTTATGATGGGTTTTGATAAGCTAAAACGATATTTTTGCGTAAAACAATTTTAAGCGACAAACGGAAGCAATTTTAAAATAACAATTATTTTAAGACTATTTTAACAAAACTACCAAGAAGATCCAATTACATGATAAATAATATTATTTTACAACCATATGATGTAAAGAGGACAACCTTTGAGGACACTGATCCCACATGGTTTTGGGGAGTTGATGAAGATGACAAAAACTAAAGAATATATTTTCTCTATAACGTATCCACCAACAAGAATAAGGCATAAGTAATGCTAATTTCTTTTTGTATTTGTGACTTCTTAAACCTTTAAGTGCTTAAAATAATTAAACACTAAAATGAGAAGCACTTCTGCACCACTTATACTTGAAACTAGCTTCAAAAAAAATGCAAGAGGGGAGAGAAGAATTGGCCAAAAGTTTTATGGAGATGAAGAGAAAAACTAGCTAGTTTTTGGTCTTACACTTTCTTATATACTCACATGTGAGATCTAATACTCATACCTCTAACAAATGCAAATATATGACTTGTAAGAGGCATGGGTTGTGTAAGAGGAAGGTTGACAAGCAACCCCCTTCCTATCATATGATTTTTGGCCAACTATGGAAAAAAGGACAAAGAGATGATTTAGTTTCACAAACTAGATGTTCTCATGTAACTAGAAATTTGAGTGGAAACCAAAGTGACCAAAAACTTGTACATGACTTATTAAATCATACTATATGACATAATTGTTGGATTAGGTGTCTAAGCCATGACTAATAATTAGTATTTATCTAGTTAATAGTAGCATAGTCCATTTGGCTTGCCCTGATAGCAGGAGGTTTGGTAGAAAGTTTGGTAGAGAGAAAGATTGATTTATTATTTGATTAATAAATCAACAGAAATTAAATATATGGTTTATTAATATATGACAGAGATAATATATTAATTAGAAATTATATTAATTAATTAGAAATTAATCTGTAATTAATTGGAATTAATTTTGTGATTAACTTAATTAATTAAAGGTGTAAGGACTAAAATTGTAATTATTCAATAGTTGAGTAAGTGACAGTTTGAGTGAGTATAGTAACAAGCGAAATATATATATGGAAATATACAAATTTCGATCTATATATATATATATATATATATATATATATATATATATATATATATATATATATATATATATATATATATATATATAAGAAATAATTATAGTTTGAATAATTAAGATAAAGGTTTATCTTAATTTGAATTCAAAAAGGCTTATCTCTTAAAGTTTATCTGGTCATCTGCTGGAGGCTATAAATAGGGAGCCTCATAACCCTCTTAGTCTGTAATTTTTACCCTCTCTCTCTCTGGAATTTTCGAGCCCCTCCTGCTCCCTGGGTGTGACTGCATTTGAGGCAAGATAATTTTGTTGCTTCGCTTCCAAGAAACGTTAAAAGGTTAGTTTTTCTATTTTCTTTCTTTTAGTTTATTTCTTCTGGCCTTTAGGATTTTGTTATATGTTTAATTAGAAGAAAACTTAGATCCTCATAGGTTGCATGTGAACTTTGGTTATTTAGTTCATAGTTGCAGAAAACCTTTCAATGGTATCAGAGCATTTTGGTCGTTTTTCTTGTTAAACTGCTATAATTGTTATACTTAAAATTAGGGTTTAATGCCTTTAAACCCTAATATGGCCAAATCGAAATTAGGGTTAGGGTTTTGAAAACCCTAGCCCCTCCCCTCCTAGTTGGCGATTTCCTATTAGGGTTTTTAGATGGTATTCTATTTTTTGGTAACTTTAATTTGATTAATTAAATGGATAACCTTAAACCCATTATTTGAAATCGAAAATTAGGGGGTTTAAGATAGGTTTAAATTAATTTGATTAATTTGGTAAAACCTATATACACTTTAATTAATTTAATTAATTGGTAATTAAAAGATAATTCAAGGATTTAATTTAATTTAATTTAATTGTTTAAATTGGCAAAAAATTAAAAGATAAATCCTAAAATATTTTAAAAGGTTTAAAATATCATATTTAATTAATTGGTTAATTAAAAGATAATTAAATCGATTTTTAAAGGTTTAATTTAATTTTAAATTTAATAGTTTAAATTCCAATAAATTAAATCGATTTTTAAAGGTTTCATCTTATATATATATTATAATTAAAAGTTAATATTATATGTATAAGATTTAATGGTTAGTCAAATCAATAGTAGGCCTCATTCACGAAGCTGATCTATAAAGTGGGTATAAGAAGACTGCCTATAAAATGGCGGTCTAATGGGTATCCATTCTCACCCACCGCTCGCCTGATCAGTGGATGGTCGTTAGCCGAACGGGTTTGATAGGAGCGCCTAATCTCATTAAAAGTATAATGATATTATTCAAAGTACTAGAACAATTTAATAAAATCCCAATCTAGTTACTTTAGGAAAAATGTGAATTGGTGCTAACCCATGAAATTGCACATTGTACTTTATGAAACATTGGTGGAGCGTGTGTGGTTTACCGACAGGCCAATTGGGGTTCATAAAGAGTTGCAATGGGTTTCTCGGGTGTTGTCATTATTGATGGAGCGTGTGTGGTTTACCGGCACATCAATTAGAGATGACAACTGACCCCAAGAGTACCAAGCTAATTTGCATGGTTATTCACACCCGGTTTGTGATCCTCGGTATCCCAGTCACAAACAGTGGAGCACATCCGAGATTAAAACATGCTATTGAACAGTTCAATAAATCTCAAAAGAAACTAGGAATTCCATTTTAATAAGATTATTTTTCCGCGGTGGAATTGGCTGAATCGTCATTCGCCTACCTTATAAAATTTACAATATTGATTACGGCATCCCTCTTCGAGATTGTAAATTGTTATTGTAGGATCCTAGCCTTATAATTATTATTGGGTTATTATAAGGATTATTACATACATCTAATTAAAACTATCTTCTTTTATAGATGTCTTCTGCTGATCAATCCGCCCCCACGCTAACTCCAATGTTACCTCTATCTTGTCATTGTGCTCCAAAGTGACGTTGGACGGCACTAACTACAATGACTGGATCCGTAACATCAAGATGGCTCTAAGGTTTGAACATAAAGAGTATGTTCTAGAAACCGAGCTTGTTGAAATTGACCCTGATACTGCTACTCTCGAAGAACTCGCCCAATACACAAAACATTCTAATGATGCAACCAAAGTGGCTTGCATCATGATAGCCACTATGAACCCAGAATTGTAGAGAATTTATGAAGACTACTGGCCCTGCGAGATGCACAAACAGGTCGCGGAAAAGTTTCGCAAGCAGGAGCGCATCAAGAGGCGCGAGGTGGTCAAAGCCTTCACCAACGGGAAGCCAAGGGATGGAGAGTCCATCTGCAACCACGTACAGAGGATGCAAGGATACATGGAGAGGCTTAGAAAGCTTGAGATGCTAGTCCACGAGGATTTAGCTGTAGACATAGTGCTGAATTCTCTACCTAGTTCATATGACCAGTTCACACTGGCGTATCATTTGAACAACTCTCAGGCCACTCTGGCCGAGTTGCATCGCATGCTCCGTACTGCTGAAGACGGGATGAAGGGTAAAAGTGTACCCTCAGTTAGCCAACCCATCTTGGCAATTGGTGGTGGAAAGGGGAAGAAGAGAAAGGGCCCTCCCAATCAGAATTGGAGGGAAAAGGTCCATGCTGGTTCATCCAGCAGTAGCTCGAGACCCAAGGCTTCTGGCGTTCCTCACAATGCCAACCCCAAGGAAGCTGACTGCTTCTACTGTAAGGAAAGGGCCATTGGAATAGAAGCTGCCCGTGATACTTGCAAGATTTGAAAGATGGCAAAGTGAAGCCGTCTTCAGCAGGTATATTCACTATCTCTAAAAACTCACCATCTTCCAATTCTTGGGTCCTTGATACAGGATGTGGTTTTCACATTTGTTCTGATTTGTAGGGCCTAAAGGAAAGCAGGGAGGTAGAGCACGGTAGATTGAACCTGATCATGGGAAACAGGAGATCGTCGCCTGTCACCAAGATCGGAATCTATAGTTTAGTGCTTAGTAGTGGTGTTTGTTTAGAATTTTTAAATTGTTGCTATTCGCCAGAAATGGCAAGAAACATTATTTCCTTTCATGCATTGTTTAGACAAGGTTTCCAGTTTTCTTTTGATAATATAAATGGTTCTATTTCTGTTTTTCAAAATGGTACTTCTATTTTTACTGCTTTACCTTGTGATGGTGTGTATGAAACGATACAATGTGTTGATAATTTAGGACATAGTGTAAATTATATTGATTCTTCTAGTGGTGTAGAGAAGGCGTGCTTGTGGTACTGTCGTCTTGGGCACATTAACAAGAAACGCATCGCCCAACTCCAAAAGGATGGAGTGTGGAATCATTCGACTTAAATCGGATGATGTATGCGAATCTTGTCTATTGGGCAAGATGACTAAGTCGCCATTCAAAGGGTCCTTTGAAAGAGGTGAAGGACTGTTGGACATCATACACACAGATGTGTGTGGTCCCTTCAGATCAACCACAAAAGATAGCACACGGTTCTATGTGACCTTCACTGACGATTATTGTAGATACGGGTATATCTACTTAATAAAGCACAAGTCAGACACCTTTTAAAAGTTCGAGGAATTCAAAAATGAAGTTGAGAATCAATTGGGCAGGAAGATAAAGATGCTCAGATCCGATAGAGGCGGTGAGTATCTTAGCATCGAGTTCCTAGACTATCTAAAGGAGTGTGGAATAGTTTCACAGTTATCGCCTCCTCGGACACCACAGTTGAACGGTGTAGCCGAAAGACGTAACCGAACCCTATTAGATATGGTTCGTTCCATGATGAGTCGAGCTTCACTTCCAATCCATTTCTGGGGGTATGCCTTAGAGACTGCCGCCCACATCCTCAATCTTGTCCCAACTAAGAAGGTTGCTAAAACACCTCATGAGATGTGGATGGGGAAAGTTCCTTCGTTAGCACATATCAAAGTCTGGGGTTGTGAGGCTTTTGTTAGACGAGAGACTCACGACAAACTCGCAGAGAGAAGCGAGAGGTGTATCTTCATTGGATACCTCAAACAGTCTTTTGGATACTTGCTCTACAGACCAAGCGAGGACGTGGTCTTTGTAGCTAGACGAGGAGTCTTTCGAGAGAGAGAACTCATATTCAAAGAGGACAGTAGGAGTACCATTGATCTTGAAGAAATTCAAGAGACACCAGATAATGCAACCTTAGGAAAAACTAGCAACCAACAAGAGGAAGAAGTTCCTGTTGGTCCGACTAATATATCCTTACCTCTTAGGCGTTCTAGTAGAGTTAGCATGCCACCCGAGTTTTATGGATTCCATATAACTACGGATGAGGACACGTTTGTCAATGATAGGACACTGAAAAATCTGGATGAGCCAGCTAACTACAGGGAAGCACTGGCGGGCCCTGAGTCTGCCAAATGGAAAGAGGCAATGGACAGCGAGATCAAGTCCATGTATGACAATCAAGTTTGGAACTTGGTTGACAATGTACCGGGTCGAAAGACAATCGGGTGCAAGTGGATCTTCAAGAAGAAGACCGACATGGATGGAAAGGTACACACTTTCAAGGCAAGACTGGTTGCGAAGGGCTTTACTCAAACCCCAGGGATTGACTATGATGAGACCTTTTCACCAGTGGCCAAGATAAAGTCTATTAGGATTATGTTAGCCATAGCTGCATTTCATGATTATGAAATTTGGCAGATGGACGTCAAAACCGCTTTCCTTAATGGGAAGTTGACTGAGGATGTTTACATGAATCAGCCAGAGGGTTTTGTCGATGCAAAGTATCATAATAAGGTGTGTAAGCTTGAGAAATCAATCTATGGATTGAAACAAGCTTCTCGCAGTTGGAATCTTTGTTTCTATGAGAAAGTCAAAGAGTTTGGTTTCTCTAGAAGCGAGGATAAGTCTTGCGTATATGTCAAGGCTAGTGGGAGTATAGTCACCTTTCTGGTGCTGTATGTTGATGACATACTGCTCATGGGAAATGACATTCCAACCTTGCAAGATGTCAAGTCTTGGCTTGGGAAGTGTTTCGCCATGAAAGATCTAGGAGAGGCTGCCTATATTCTCGGGATAAGAATATTGAGAGATAGGAAGAAGAGACTGATTGGACTCACTCAGGGTACATACTTGGAAAAGGTACTGAGGAGGTTTAGTATGGAAAATTCCAAGAAGGGAGAGCTACCTATCCAATGTAATGCCAAATTGAGTAAGACTCAGAGTCTGAGTACAGACGAGGAGATAGCTGACATGAGTCGGGTACCTTACGCTTCGGCTGTGGGGTCGATCATGTACGCTATGACATGTACTCGACCTGACGTGGCCTTTGCCTTGAGCATGGTCATTCGGTACCAGGGAAACCCTGGAAGGGCACATTGGACAGCTGTCAAGAACATACTCAAGTATCTGCGAAGGACTAAGAACTTTGTTTTAATCCTTGGTGGCAGTGATACCTTGAGAGTTGACGGGTATACAGATGCCAGCTTTCAGACAGATAGAGACAATGGTCGGTCTCAGTTAGGCTGGGTTTTTCTTTTGAATGGGGGAGCAGTAACTTGGAAAAGTTCCAAGCAAGAGACGGTGGCTGATTCAACTTGTGAATCAGAGTACATAGCAGCGAGTGAAGCGGCAAAGGAAGCGGCTTGGCTGAAGAACTTTATCGGTGACCTTGGAGTAGTCCCGAGTATTCAGGAGCCCATGGAACTATTCTGCGATAACGAAGGAGCGGTTGCTTTGACAAAGGAACCGAGAGATCATGGAAAGTCCAGACACATCGACAGAAAGTACCACTACATAAGACATAGAGTAGAAGAAGGTCACCTCCTTGTGAAGAGGGTATCATCAGAAGATAATCCTGCAGACCCCTTGACAAAGGCTCTGAGTAGGATTAAGCATAATCAGCATGCGCGACGCATAGGATTAAGAGATGATATTAGTTTTTGTAATTAGATATGATTTGAAACTTATTTAAATATAAATGTAATTGACTTTGGTGATTTAATAATATAGTTTTGTTGATGAGTATTTGATACCGCCTTTTGTCGATTGTTTATTATTGTGTTTCAAGTTTGCATGTTTACTTCCTAAGTAATTTCTTTAAAATTATTCAAATGTCCACAGTCGATCATTCTTTTAGGGAGTAAGTATGAATGAAGGCTGTCATGAATTGTTTTGTAGATTGTCTAAGGAGTTAGACATAGCAATATGATTGCTACAATATTCATGAGTACTTAGAAATAGGAATTTAAGTATTGGATAAACCCACGCTCAACAGATTGCTTCATGGATTACATCACGAGCAATGTTGAGACGATAATATATTTTGATCTTTAAGTAGAGACATATAAGTTATGTTTTACCAAGCGATTGTTCATTGACAATGCGAAAACGCATCGGTAACACGATGTTATAAAACGTGTTGTTGTGAATGATTTGACTACTAAAAGACATAAGTATATGAGTCAAAGCTTATTCGTCCCTTGACCCTGTCGGGAAACAGATATATGTAGGCCTCTCGATGATTTTGAAGTTGACTGAAAGGCTAAATTGATATGCTCAATTGGCAGTCTTAAAGTCATATGCAAATCAGAAATCTGGAAACAGAGAATCAGACCAGGATTGATCTTAATCCATGTCCTGAGTCTGAAAATATCTTATTGGACAGACCAGGATCGATCTTAATCCATGTCCTGAGTCTGAAAATATATTGTTGGACGGAGGATCATCTGATCACTTATCTATGGACAGAACTGACTAGGTCAGAGTTCGGCAGCGGTTTCTAGGAAGCTACAGTTGCTAATTAATTAGAGGCTAAATTGGTAATTATAGTCATAGACTTATCCAAGTGGGAGACTGTTGGATTAGGTGTCTAAGCCATGACTAATAATTAGTATTTATCTAATTAATAGTAGCATGGTCCATTTGGGTTGCCCTCATAGCAGGAGGTTTGGTAGAAAGTTCGGTAGAGAGAAAGATTGATTTATTATCTGATTAATAAATCAATAGAAATTAAATATATGGTTTATTAATATATTAAAGTGATAATATATTAATTAGAAACTATATTAATTAATTAGAAATTAATCTGGAATTAATTGGAATTAATTTTGTGATTAAATTAATTAATTAAAGGTGCAGGGACTAAAACTGTAATTATTCAATAGTTGAGTAAGTGACAGTTTGAGTGAGTGTAGTGACCAGCGAAATATATATATATGGAAATATATAGATTTCGATCTATATATATATATATATATATATATATATAAAAGAGATAATTATAGTTTAAATAATTAAGATAAACGTTTATCTTAATTTGAATTCAAAAAGGCTTATCTCTTAAGGTTTATCTGGTCATCTGCTGGAGGCTATAAATAGGGAGCCTCATAACCCTCTTAGTCTGCGATTTTTACCCTCTCTCTCTCTAAAATTTTCGAGCCCCTCCTGCTCCCTAGGTGTGACTGCATTTGAGGCAAGATAATTTTGTTGCTTCGCTTCCAAGAAACGCTAAAAGGTTAGTTTTTCTATTTTCTTTCTTTTAGTTTATTTCTTCTGGCCTTTAGGATTTTGTTATATGTTTAATTAGAAGAAAACTTAGATCCTTATAGGTTGCATGTGAACTTAGGTTATTTAGTTCATAGTTGCAGAAAAACTTTCAATAATAACTATCTTATTCCTTTTTATTTTTTATTTTCATAAAACAATAATTATTTCTAATTAAATACAAGAGTTAATTATTTATTAATAATTATATTAATAATAAATATTCAATATGTGCCAACTTGCTTAAGGTGTGACCCTATAGGATTGTATGTTAATGACAAACATCATTCTAAAATGATTCTTGAGCATATAGATTCTGTAATCTCCGCACAAGATTCATTATAGATTGACATAGACAGTGGTTGATGTCTAGCAATAGACCACTACCCCCAATAACACACAAAGAGGTGCCATCCGGCAACTACCAATTTCCAAGTGCTACAAGCCGCAATTGGTTATAAGGTGTTGGTATCAGTTCTCCCTTTGTTTCAGACATCATGTTGAACATGAGACATGGATTGCAATCAATCTCATATGGTGTTCAACTTTTGAGTAAGACCTTAGATGTCTAACTCTCAACGAATAAGAGGAACAAATCTCATCTTGACTACATATGCCTATCATGTAGTTCATGCAATACCCACCGATGGCCCTTATAATCGCCTTTAGCGGAACAATGTTAAACCATGTCAAAGCACAACAATTCCTACACTCAAGTCCCAAATATGTATCTCAGGTCGAAGAATACAAAGATACTACCTTAATCAAATATCACTCATGACAACGATCTATAAAGTAATTTTGATGCGGGTCTTAATTTTGTCGCAAACCTTTGCCATTTTCATCTCCATGAAAATCAACCAATCCATTCATATTAGTCTTACCTCATAGATGCTCCCACAACTATGAATGAATATGGACATTTAGAATAAGCAAGTTACCCAAGGATTAAATATGCTAATATAGAACACAACAATTATTTAATGAAAAGACTATATCCAATATATTAAGTCATTACAATAAACGTTGATTACACTGTTCCAATATCCAAATACTAAATTTCAATAAAATATATTCACACAGAACAACAAGGTCCTATAGCTATAGAGTGACTTTTATGCTTTAGCTAATGAAGGAACTTTGTTAAGTAGATTCGTCAAACTTGATTTGTATAAATTTTGCGAATACTATCGTCTCCATAATTAACTTATTAGTTTATTATCTTGGAGAATATGATTGGTGTTCAAATGTGACTTAGTATCTTTTAGCTTGATCAAGTACATTCTTGAAATCATAAAAGATTTCTAGGTGATCCCTGGATGGAAGGACTCAACCTAATCTTTTCAATCAACCTATACACCCAATCATATTAGAATGTAGTCTTTTGAAGCAACAATGTATTCTATTATGTAGTAGACTGTACTATTATGTTTTGCTTGGATCTAGTTCCAACAAAACCAATTATTCATTCATAATGAGAACACACCCGATTGTGATTGAGGATAATCTCAATGTATTTGGAAGTTCAGCATTTATGTAACAGTTTACACCTAACTTTCTTTCAAATACTCAGCAAATTAGAAACATTTCTTTAGTTCGTAAGTACTTCAGAATGTTCCTTTCAGTCATCCTTTGACTTATTGTCGAAATATACCGGTATTTATTCATCATGCTCCAAGCATACCATATATATGGCCTTCATGCACATTACATGGCACATATGATTAATCCAATTGCAGCATCACATGGAATCCAATTATACTAACTAGCTAAACCATTGTACTAGGATTTTGAGGCATGTTCAAAATCGTGTCATGTGGTATTGACAACTTAAACTTTCACAGAGTCTTATATCTTGAACCTTTTGACAATTAATGCATTCACTACTAGAAAATAGACTTTTAATGACATACGAATTATGACACACATAGATTTATGACATACAAACCTATATGTCATAAAAAATGCCATCTTGTTTGTAATCTAAAGAATTTACGATACACATAACTGTATGTCGTAAATTTATGTCATATTTACAAGACATTTATGACATACAAAAATGTATGTCATATTTTAATGTCATAATAAAAAAAATAAAAAACACGCACGATGCTTTGTGATTATCGCATGTCATCTTGAAAAAACGAAATGTTGTCTTTTTATTTTCTTTCTAGGGTTAATGTCATTTTGACCCAATAAACTGTTTGCCTTTATTTTAAAAAGGTCACTCATATTATTTTGTGTACTCTAGGTCCTTAAACTTAAAATATACGTGTTAAAAACACCATTTTTACAAAACTGAAGGGATAAACCGGTTGCAGCTATGACGTGGCTATCCAGTTGTGACTTTAGTCATCAGTGTTATCCACGTGGCGTTGGCATATTGTCCACATGGACTTTTGGCTATAGTTTAATTGTTCTTAATTTTATTATTATTTTGTAGATTTCTGGATTGAAAGTTGAAACATGCGTTACAAGACGTTTTGAGACCCATTGGACCCCTCCGCCACTAATGTGTTTTATCAGAACCGCAATGCAGACATCTCTCTGCCCGAGTTATTCGGACGTTCCGCCGTATTCGATGGCATTGTTTTAGGTTTGTTAATGTCGACTCTAGAGGAAAATGATTGTAGGAGGAGGAAGCAGGAGGACCGATCACACGGAGCCGCACGTGATCGTTTGCTACAATCACTCCACAAGTTCCCAAAATCGGTGTTTTCCGGCAACAATTTTATCTCTAACCTGTTTAAGACGAAGTCCCAATTGTTATACCGATAGATAAACCAACCCCCGCATCTAAAGACAACTAAAAGTTAAACGAAAAAACAGTTTTATCAATTGTAGATAATGTTTGCATCTTCCATCGAAAAATATTGCAGCTTTGATGTGCAAATTCCAGGTATTTCGTCGTCTTCGTCCATAATATCTGCTTTTGTCGACAACTTTTGAACTTTGTTGCTCAATTGTGTTTGACTGTAGAAGTGGGTTTTCGACGGTGTTTGGGATTTGAAGTCTTCATCAAAGAATCTGATTTCGATGAGGAGGACGGTGGAAACACAAAGGTGTTTATTTTTGCGGTGATACATAGCAGTAATATCGAGAAAGAAAGAGATTTTACGACACAGGAGACTCTCTGTGTAGTGAGAAGCAGATAGAGAAGCTACTCAAGATGTAGTGAGAAGCAGATAGAGAGATATTTATTGGGAGATTAAGGAGGAATTTGTCTTCAATATGTTGGTGGATGTAGTGTTGGCTTCCTGAATATGACAAAGGGAGGTGGAGGCGTGAAGAAGAAATGAGGCAAAGGTTTGAAGAAGAGAACTTGAATCCTGAGGGCTAGGTTTTTTTCATATTAAAAATTATAAATAACTAGTCAATTAGTATGAACTCACGTGAACTTAGCCATCCGAATTTTATCGGTGAAACTGGGAAATACATGGTATATGCATCTTTTTAACATGTTATTTATGAGTTTAGGGATCTACAATGCATAAAAAATACTTAAGTGACCATTTAAAATAAAGGGATTTTGTCATAAAAGTCCTTAACTTTTTCGTAAATGTTCGGTTTCGTCATTCTATGGATTTTATGTCCACTAAAGCCCAAAATTTGCAAACTTTTTTCTATCTTTGTCCCTGAAACCTATGATAACATGTTTTCAGGTTACCTGAAAGTATTTTCGCATAGAAGTCTTTGAGTTTTTCAAAAATGTCCGGTTTTATCCTCTAACACCGCCACCACCCACCACCACTGCAGTGGAAGTGGTGGTGGTGGCGGTGGTGGAGGGCAAAACCAATCATTTTCGAAAAACTTAAGGACTTTTATATGAAATTAATTTAATGGTACTAAAAACGTAAAAATTTACAAACATAAAGACTTTTATGTTAAAATAATTTGAAGGTAATCTGGAAACCTGCTATCACAAGTTTCAGGGACAAATATAGAAAAAAGTTTGCTAATTTTGGGTTTTAGTGGACATAAAATCGGACAAAACCGAATATTTACGACAAACTTAAGAATTTTTATAATAAAAGATCTAAAATAAAATGCAAAAATTTGTTGGGTAATAATGTCATTAACCGTTCTTTCTAAATCATCGATCTTATTTCTTCCCACTTCTCTCGTTTATCTCAGTACCACATGTTAGGGTTTCTGGTGGTAAATCGAATCAGGCCTCACTCCCTCGCCATTGCCTCTCTTCTGACGGGTGTTTCGCTAATACGATTCTTGTCGTTGCCAATCACGACCTTAAGAATACGACCGATGTTTGAACCATGACTTTTGGCTGAGGTATTGATAAAGTGAATATTACAGGTTCGATCTTATCTAATTCCCAATTTCGATTTTAGGTTATGATTGAAGGAAATCAGGATTTAGTTTGCGATTCCAGAATCTAGACTTAGTTGGGATTCAGTGTGCGATTGAAGCAATTTCTCAGTTCGGGATTCAGTTTCGTTCATCTTCCCCGTTCCTGCAATGCTTAATCAGAACCAATAGGAACTCTACTATGGCTTCATCCGTTATTGAATCCCATTCCTGCATTGCTTAATCAGAACCGATAGGATCTCCTCCACTGGAACTCCACTGTAGCTTTAATCGATGTCAAATCATTCCTGGATCGAATCCCATCCTGAAATAAAAAGTCGTTCCTGCTACTCAACACAGATATCATAGTAATCTGGTTAACTCCTTATCTAGGGATGGTTTATAATGCGATTATAACTGTTTTAATTAATATAGATTTTGTCTTGAAGTAGTGCCCTGCGTGAGGTTGATACTGCTATTACATCTCTTTATTTGATGCAGCTTTTGTCATTATATAGTGTCCTATTCAGTTCACAGGAATTTTTCTTTTCATGAACATTGTTGTAATTCCTATACAAAATCTTATAGAGGTCGGCTTGCAAGTTGTAATAGCCCCTTTTGTAAGTTGTGCTTAACTGTTTAAACAAACTTTTAGTTCAATTTCTTTCTCAATTCTGTACATGGTACCTTTTATGTATTTTATAGGTCCTTAGCATTAACTGTTGAGAGTTGATTTTTCTAGTTGTAGACCATATGACAGTTCTTACATATTCCAACCTTCCACAATGGGCGAAGTTGGTGTTGTGCTTCCAACACAGAAAATGGAAACTTTCGATCTTTCTTTTCTTCAAAGATCTTAGCTACTTCACATGGCCCTTCATCCTTTATTAAGATCATATTATTAGTTGTTGGAATAAACTAAAAAGACAACAATACTTTTTGTTATTTTCTTCCACAATGGTTGCAGTTTTCTATTGAGCTCATATCTTGTTTTCCCACTTGTTAGTAACTGATTATGTAAAAAATGAACTCCAGGATTAATCACTAGCACTGAGGCCTTCACCAGTCAACATATGTATGTACAATACAAACAGAAATTTATAAAAATGTCAAAGATTCTTCACAAAATAAAGTGTAATATGCATTTATATATGATGCTTTTTAGTTATCTGAAAAGAATACTTAAGATTGGTTACATTAGAAACCTGATGGAGTCCTTGTTGTTCTGGATGAAACTTGGTATGCATGTGTATGCTCTATAGTTCCATCTGGATCTATTCAGCTTCATTGCTCTTAAAGGTCATTAAGGTCAAAATGGTTTTGCACAAGTAAATGCATATTAGGTGCGCAACCCAGTGGGATTATGGCAGCTGATCTAGCGGAATTATGACAAACAAGATTTTGATAAATTTAAGATGTTCAATATTTTGTATGGTATTAGACATCATGATCATGTGGCAATGAATGTTATTAGTATTAATGTTATTTTATTTTATATTATGAGACATTTAATTTAATTTATGATTTTATTTTAATTGTATTAAATCTAATATATATATATATATATATATATATATATATATATATATATATATATATATATATATATATATATATATATATATATATATATATATATTGTGGCTACGAACCTTAATCGATTAACGGAGGTAAAAAACTTCCATTTTTATTAGATTGTGGTTATTTATTTGAGAGAGAGGCTTGTTATTTGAGAGTGTGATAATTAATTTTATAAAAAAAGCCCCATAATTGCGATTTATGGGTTTGTTTACTTTAACATTGCAGAAATTTCTGGGTTAACCATTTGGAATTTAGATATGGCTTTTGTTTATATTTTCATCTATATTTTAGATTTAAAGAAATTTAGTCACTTCCATTCATGGATGTTCCAACTTAGACATTAATTCCTGCATTTAGTCACATTCATTTTTTGTTTCAGTGGGGTATGGAGCATGCACTTTCTATTTTTTATGAAAATGAATATTCGATCTTTGATTTTTTATAGCAATATACTTCTGCTTTTTAATTTTTTATGGCAGTGTACTTTCTATTTTAATGCCAATTTGTAGCATTGTGTTTTTATAAGAATAATATACTCTTCTTTAGTGGAGTGTATGTGAGTGTGTGCTGTGTATGCAAGTATTGTACATGTATTTGCTGTGAATGTGTCCAACAGTGCATGTGTTTGTGTATATGCAAATGTTCAGCTTTAATCCCGCTGGATTGTGTGTGTTTGCAAGTGTGTATGTATTTAGCTGATAATCTGTATTAAAAACAATCAAGACATTTGTAAAAAATTATTAAGTAATTAAGTTTTTATATTCTCTGAATACATATGAAATGTTTTGTTTTGTTTACCTTTTTAAACGGTATTTTACATGACAAACTAAGGGAAACAAATATTCACATGTATCCAAGATTAGCGTTTTAAATTGATTATTGTGACATAAAAGAACCATAATTAATTCCAAAAATGAAACAAATCTATAATATTAGAAATGTCAATTGTTAAAGCCTCATAGGCATGAAAAGTGTTCGAGAGACAGATGCAACAAAAAAAAATGTTCCACCGTCTACATATAAATATATTTTGAAACATTTTTTAACAATACATTCCCACTAGAAAATTATATTTTTTATGAATATTATATACTTTATTTTTGAAAACGGTTTAATTCATTCGAAAAATAAAGATTTAACTTCCGTAAATATAGAATGTTTTCTTAAAAGATATTTGGTTATTTTATGATATTCTATCAGGGGTGGAGAGGGCGACAATGGCGATGGCTGAAAAGAACCGGAAGTTGGAGAGCAACGGCGGCGCCGGCTAGAAGAGAACCTGCGAGAACAGAAGGCGAGAACACACGGTGAAGAGGAAAAGAAGCGTGGGAGAAGAGGTGGAGAGGAGAAGAAGCACAATGGAGAAGAAGCGTAGGTTTTTTTTCTCCCGATTCATTTGTTGGAGGCGGAAGGGGTATGGGTATTTTGGGAAGAGGCGGGTCTTTTTCTTTAACAGACGTAAGGTGAAATCTGATTCAATAAGAGCCTCTTTTTTAATTAAGAGGCAAAAATTAAGATGTACTCAAACGCTCTTAAATTTTTTATTCAGAGATTGCCTCTTAATAATTTAATTAAGCGGCAAACAAACACACCCTAATTTATAAATAAAATATTTTTCATTATGATATTCACTGTTAAATATAATATTTTTGATTATGGTATTCACTGTTAACTTGCATATTTAATTGATGATAGACTTAGAAACCTAAGTGATGACTAAGAAAACGATTAGCTAAAGCAAACTAATCGCCGACCACATTAACCGGGCAATATTTATTTGTTCTTTAAAATATGACATGTTTCTGAAATATATTTGTTCATTTGTGCCAACCGATATTAAAATAACTTCGCTAAAAAAACTATTCCACCTCCCAATTGTGTTTTTGAGCACAAATTAATTACAAAATCATTTCGGCTGCATCGTGGAGCTACCCTACTAGGATACTATTTGCGGAATTTAAAGTATTCATAGATATAATTTTATTCATAACTCAATGCATTAAACAACTCATTGTCCAAAAGAAAACAAATCACCGATGAAATAGAATTATCCATAGTCAACCAAGTGAAACCTAACCGACGAATTTTCCAAAACGAAATTATTCACCGTCACCGAATTATCTGTCCGCCGCATTGCGCGGGTATGCACCTAGTGTGTGTGTGTGTATATATATATATATATATATATATATATATATATATATATATATATATATATATATATATATATATATATATATATATATATAGACTTAGGATCTTTTGAGAACCAACTTCACCCCGAGAACCCGAGAACTCCCAAACCGATATTTTTTTCAAAAAACCGACCACATAGGCCTCTAAAACGCTCAAATAGGTGCCGGGGCGCTGAAAAAAATTTCCGAAAAAAACGACTTTTTTTTTTTTTTTTTTGAAAAAAATTTGCACATGTACAAAAAAAAAACTTTGCACATGTGCAAAGTTTTTTATACGTACATTTTTTTTCAAGTTTTTTTTTATGGATGTCTTTCTAACATATATTTAAGGCGTTCTGTAAAAAAATTTTCAAAAAAAGTGTACGTATAAAAAAGTTTGCACATGTGCAAAAAAATTTTTGTGTACATGTGCAAAGTTTTTTTAAAAAAAAAAGTCGTTTTTTTTCGGAAATTTTTTTTCGAAAAGTCTTAAAAGTGTGCGTTTTAGAGGCCTATGGGGTCGGTTTTTTGAAAAAAAAATCGGTTTGGGAGTTCTCGGGTTCTCGGGGGACTTGTGGTTCTCAAAAGATCCTAACTCTATATATATATATATATATATATATATATATATATATATATATATATATATATATATATATATATATAGGGAGAGGTTAAAATGAGAATGCTTAAAAGGTTGAGAATGCGAGAAGAATTCTGGACCAATCAATTAGTAAGGGTATATTAGTAAATGAAGCATTCCATAAATAATTAAAAACAATAAAAAAATCTGGTGTCCTATAATTAAGCGAATTCTTCAATATGTTACCATATTTTTTGTGATCGTATCCCAAAAAATCAGGAGAATGAATATTCAATTTACATTGGATTGATCCGAAAATGGTTATCCCTGTAGAAATTGAAATGAAGCGATAATCATTATCCCTGTTGAAATTCGACTGAGCCGATAAAAAATACGTATCATAAAAGGTTGAAAGAAGAAATCAGCGTCTTTTTTATTCATCGGAAGAAATCGGTTCCAGGAAGAAATCGGTTGTTGTGGATAGGTTCGAACGTTTATTCTTAGCAATCGATAGTTGGCGATTTTTTATGGAAAATCGGATGGAGAACACGGATGATTCAATGACTGATGTAGAGTATTGGGAGAATGAAGCAAACAATAGTAGTAAGAACAGTGAATCGTATAGGGAAGGTACACATTGTTGAGTATTATGTATGAAGTATTTGAATTTAAGAAACTGGAAAAAGATGTTTGAAGTTGATGATTAAAACGTTGGTGACTGTTGACATAATACATACATTGTTGTCGGTCTTTATGAAAGCAATTGAAAGTTATACATGATATTGTTGATTGTATTATTAGGAATGGAATGTATTTGTTAATCGTTAATGATTAGGACGTATGAAAGTTATACCGATAGTTGTCAGTCTGTATCAAAGCAGTCGAAAGGTACGTTAATCATTGATGATTAACATTTTCAAAACGTTACTTGTGTAGTCGTAGCTAATGAAACACCTTTGATAATCGTCAATGATTAACCTTATGACGGAGAATACTAATGATTAATCAAAAAATTGTTAGGCAGGGATTATTTATATGTTTTTTAATCCGTGATTAGTTGGATAATTAAATTTGGGTATGATTATAACGATGTTGATATTCTTTGTTTTATTGTTAAAAAGAATTATTCAAAAAGGATGGTTTAATTGCAGAAGATGTGGAAAAGCAAACTAACAGTATCAGCAAAAGTGATGATTCCTGTACAGAAGGTAAAACATGATGATTGTCATAAGTAATTGTTTTTAACGTTGGATAATAAAGTTGGTATGGAGCTGTGATTAATGATTAATATTTGTTAATCATCAATGATTAATATGTATATGTGGTTTACTTGCAGACGATGCAGATGAAACAGCGAAACTTAGAACATAAGCATATCAAAACTTTGAGAGCTGCGTAGAAATGGTTAAAGGGGACAAGGAGGAATTGTTAGCTTTCGTAGAAACAACTCGGACTTCAAAAAAAGAATTAGAGAATAAACGTTCTAAAAAACCTGTAAATGATAAAACTGATGAAGAAGAAATTCTGGATCTGTTAGGAGTGAAAGTTCCGACTAGCATACAAATTAGAGTTCCAGAAGCAATACGTAACAAGGGTTGTGGAACCAAAAAGAGGTTGAAGAGTGTTACTGAAAAAGGGGGTTCGTAAAAAAAAAAAAATCCAAAACTAGAATGTGTACGGGATGTAAACAATACGTCGTCATAATTTGAAGACCTGCCCTGTACGTATTCAAACACAAGGAAAAGAATAAACCCTTGACAATTGAGTTTTTGATTTTTTATTTGTAGACGATTGTTTTCTAGTTTATGCAATAAATACATATATTATATATGGTTCAAGTGTTTTTTAATGATGGTTCAAGTGTTTTATAATGATGGAACAATATTTTGTTGTGGTCAATTGACGTATCTTTAGCAATATCGAAATCATGATTCATTCACCACCGAATAAAATGGTATGTAATAATAATGATCGATGATTAAAAAATAACGACCAAGTATTAGTCATCAAGCGATAAAATTGATGGTGGTAATCGTTAATGAATAACATGTAGTAATAAATAAGAATTTTGAAGTCTGTCCAAATAGCAAACATATACAACACATGAAAATGATAGTGTCATAATCAGTGAGGGTGGAAAAGGTTTTTAAAATGATTATTAGTGTTAACAAATAACGAGTTACATATTTGTATTTAAGGCGAAAATCTACAACACATAGGATGACAGTATGATAATCATTTATGGTAAAAACAGTCTGAGAAATGATTAATACTGATGGTGTAGTGAAATGAGGCAATGATAATCATCAATGATTAACATATATTAACATATGTCACCAGTCTATGGGTCTAAAATCACAAATCACTAAAAATATGAAACAAACTTAATAATCAAGCAACCAAACTTCATTTTAACTAAATATATATACACAATATGTCCAAAAGAGCAAATCTTTAAAGTTATTAAATAAACAAAAGCATCAGGAGTTCAAAGTTAGTGTTTTCATAAAAGAAATCAGCTAAATTGAAGCAATCGTTGGTGAATGGATTTGGCTGCAGCACTGAGGATTTGTTTGCGCAATTTTGCGGGTCGCTTTTGGAATTCTGAAACCTCCTCAAGTATCTTGTCTTTACAGGTGTTGTGATGATGTTTTAGAATTTTGTTCAAGTATTTGGAACGAAGCTTTTCTAGCTGGAGGTCTTGGCTGGGGATTCATTCTTGAAACCTGATTCAAAATCTCTAATGTTTCCACCCATAAACGTCTCCATGTGACGCATTGTAAAAACGCCAGAATCAGTATGGTTGTTAAGTGTCATCCATGGCATTTCCATCCTGTTAATCTCAATACTTTTAAATTCTTCAGCCTTTGGATGATTAACGGATTCCAAGTATGCAACCATGTATTTAAGCTATAATTTGGAGAGATTTCATGATAAGGGAACTTGTGAGTAGGGTTAAATAAAACTGGTAATCATCAATGAATAACAATTGTGGTTCCCTATATTAATCATCAATGATTAATATATGTACTGGTGTGATAATCAGTCATATTCATCAATGATTAACCAGTGAAGAAAAAAAAGTATATGTGGTAATTATTTAAGAATAAGAATTGTAATGATTGATCAATGATTAACTGATGTATTGGTGTGTTAAACAGTATTATTCATCAATGATTAACCATGAATGCTCAAACAGTGTATGTAGTAATCACTTATGAATAAGAAAAGAGGTACAATACTTACAACAATATACGACAATTCTCCATATATCTCTTTCAAATAATCATCTGACTTGTGTTAATCATACATGCATAACAAAAATAAGGGTAAAAATGGTAATATGTGTATCAAAATGGACCAACCATTACCTGATTCAACTTGTAATGATTTTTCATTGCGTTCCTTTGAGCTACTCTTACTTTGAATTGTATTTGGTGCCTTTATTGGAACATCTACATTAAATTTTTTTTTTATAAGAACCAAATGTAAAATAAGCACAAAACTGTTTCATTACCAATTTATATAAAATTTACCTGTTTGTGTCGAATGATTGTTACGTTTTTTGCATCTTATTTCAGATTGAATATGCGAAGGACCTTGCATCGGGACACCAAATGTCTGCAGCAAAACCTTGAATAACATGAATAAAATTGAAATACTTTTTAAATAAAGTTTAATGTAAGTAAGTTTACCTGTTACTTTTTTGGAAGGAGATGAAGTTATTAAAGCTTTGGTAAAACGGATTTTTTTTACTTGAAGGTAGGATAAGTTCTTTAGATGGTGATGAAGAAATATCAATATCAACTAGAACAGGATTTGATGCTTGATTGGTGAATTTGCTAAAAGCCGATTTCTTTAAAATCCTCTCGCTTTTTTTTTTCTAACTGTGAAAACACCATACAAACAAGTGTAAACAAATATGATAATAATGTTAGCAAATATTACTAATTCTATCATAATACATGCCTTAATCATTAGTGATTGTTGCCTTTACTTGACAACAAAAAAAACCAACCGAAATTCACACCAGAAAACGGATTGAAATTCACACAATAAACTAAAGATTGTACCTTTACTTAAATAACCTCAATGTACACCTTTCTGTTCCTTTGTACATGATAAACCCTTTTGATACTCGGATGAAAAGAAAGGAAAAATTAACCAAAATTCGTTCAGGACTTTCATCGAACACCTTGTGTTCATTATAAAGTGTTACAGTTATTACTACAAAAAACCGATCAATCTATCAGAGTTTGATGTTAAATGTCATTTTATGTTTATATCTACAACCCAAATGACCATACATAAAAAAATTGAAAAAAAACTAGAACTGATTGAACTCGAAATTGTATACCAGGCGATAATGCTACGTAACCTGGAGATGAATGTCTACTATAAATGATAATGATAACTAACCTGGAGATGAATCTTTGATTTTCAGACCTGAACTTGCTTGTTTCTTCTCCATCATATAACATACAGTGCGATATGGAAGATAATCCCGATGATACGATGCAGACTAGGGTTCTTGAAATTGAGATAATGTGTAGATATCGTTGAAGATGGTGTAGATATCTCTCCATTATAGCTATGGAGATTTGATGATAAAAGAATTTGAATTCCGAAATTACGTATCTTTGATACGCAAGATGATCGGGATTGATATCAGAGGTAAGCTAATTTCAAGGAATGAATGAGAAGGTGAATTTACGATTAAACCCTCAACCGGGTTTTACTATACCATTTACTTTATTTTGTATTTAAAAAAATTTAAATTACCTTAATAATCTAAACCATAGATCTTGAAAATTGAATGGTCCAGATTCTTTCTCATTTTCTCAACCTTTTCACCCTCTTCATTTTATCCTACCTCTATATATATATATATATATATATATATATATATATATATATATATATATATATATATATATATATATATATATATATATATATATATATATATATATATATATATATATATATGAGTTCAATAAGGGACTAAAATTATCCATGGTACCAAGGGATTAATCTCGATCGTCGGAATCAAAATCATCAACGGCTAAAAAATAGGCTGTACTATTATTACATCGACGCACATGTAAAGGATTATAACAAAAAACTCACTTCATTTTTTTTTCTTTTTTTATTTTTTCGACATTATTTTTTTTTCAAAAATAAAAACTAAATATACCAAAATTCATAATTATTTTCCTCTACAAATAGACATCCATATTGATATATAAAAAATAAATATTTTTTCATAAGTACAGCTCGTCTGGATTCATAATGTGAATCTGAACTGTAAAAATTTGTATATGTGTAATTATTTTACTTTTAAAACTTTTACTACTTCAATATTATAACCATTTATAAGTAATATACTTTATTCACAAGTGGATTTACTCATATTTACACTATAACTTATTCATATTCACATATCAAAATCATATAGTATTGAGAATTTACTTAGAAGTTTTTTACTACTTCAACATTTTAACCATTTATATGATTTTACTCCGATTCACAATATAAATTATTTACATTCACACAACAATCTACTCAGATTCACATATCAATATCATATGATATTTTAAATATACTCCGAAATATGAATATTATTAATTTAGTTAGAAAAATTTTAACAATTCAACATTTTAATCATTTATAATGAATATACTATGATTCATAATTTAATTACATTCACATCCACACAAAAATTTATTCAGATTCACATAACAATATCATATGCCATTGTGAATGTCAACAGTGAACAGAATAACAGTTCAGATTCACATGTGAATCCTAACTAGCAGAAATTTCGAAAAAAAAATCATTTTTTGTATATCAATATTACACGAAAACTTTTACTACTTCAATATTATAACCATTTATAAGTAATATACTTTATTCACAAGTAGATTTACTCATATTTACACGAAAACTTATTCTTATTCACATATCAAAATCATATAGTATTGAGAATTTATTTATAAGTTTTTTACTACTTCAACATTTTAACATATAATGATTTTTACTCTGATTCACAATATAAATTATTTACATTCACACAATAATTTATTTAGATTCACATATCAATATCACATGGTATTTTAAATATACTCCGAATTATGAATATGATTAATTTAGTTAGAAAAATTTTAACAATTCAACATTTTAATCATTTATAATGAATATACTATGATTCATAAGTTAATTCCATTGACATTCACACAAAAATTTATTCAGATTCACTTGACAATATCATACGCCATTGTGAATGTCAACAGTGAACAGAATAACAGTTCAGATTCCCATGTGAATCTCAACTAGTGGAAATTTCGAAAAAAAATCATTTTTTGTATATCAATATGAATCTCTATTTGTAGAGGATAAAAAGTTATAAATTTCTATATATTCAGATTTTTTTTCGATAAAAAATAAGCTATAAAAATTAAAAAAACGAAAAGAACGAAGCGACTTTTTTTATAATCCGGTAGATGCACGTCCACCGTAGAGTGTATAATCGTGTGGATGAGATTAGTCCCTTGGTACCATGGTTTATATTAGTCCCTTGTTGAACTTTTGCTCTCTCTCTCTCTCTCTCTCTATATATATATATATATATATATATATATATATATATATATATATATATATATATATATATATATATATATATATATATATATATATATATATATATATATATATATAGTCCACCGTAAAGTGTATAATCGTGTGGATGAGATTAGTCCATTGGTACCATGGTTTATATTAGTCCATTGTTGAACTTTTGCCATATATATATCATATATATATATATATATATATATATATATATATATATATATATATATATATATATATATATATATATATATATATATATATCTATACTATACTATAAACCATATATAAATTACAACCATCTTAATGCACAAATGTCTTAATTTTTAAGATAGTACAACATCTAATGCATGGAATGAAAAACAGGCGGTAATATTTTCAAAATTTGATTACTAAAAAACGAAGCGGATATCACGGACGGAATTATGCAATTGGCTTTTCAAAAGAAATGGTTTTTTATTTCTGACTCTTCGATTTTGAAATAAAGAGCCACGCGTTCCTTGAATGGGGGTCGAAAGGCAAAATCGTCCGCTTAATAACCCTACCCTTACACTTACTCTCTCATGAAAACGCTACCCAGCCTCACCCCCTCCGCCTTCCATTTCGTTTCTGTGCTTTCTGGTTCATCACTCACGTAGGCGCCGTCGTCAGAAACTACTCACGAAGGTTGAGGTTTATCCGGAAGTTGCCCGACCCAGGTTTAACATGATTCTCGCCATGTTCTACTACTGTACTACATGCACCCCTTTCTCCTCTCTATGTATAATGTTTCTCGAAAAATCCCCATCGATTGAGCATGGCATTCAACAAAAACTTCGTATTTGTGGCCAACGATGTGCACAGTAAGTGTTTGCTGAAATGCTTGACTATAAACTTTTGGAATTTGCAGGATTTCAATGATGTTTGTTTTATTGTTGAGAAAAGATTGATTACCGGGATTAGGTTCAATGTGTTTGTTTCTTCTTCTCTTCCCGTCTCCATTAAGTTCTGTTTAGGTTATTGTATCTACAAAATTCCCAATTATTCATTGCTGAATCAATCTCGGTTAGTTTCAAGGTAACGTTCATTTGAACTCTAAATAAATAGAAGGGTAATAGCAAGCTCAGATTGCTTACTCTGAGTGTCGGCTTAAATCTTTTCAATCTCATCGAGACTACATAAGTTTAGGTTTTTCTCTTAAGATAAACTTTCTAGAAAACTAATTGGGGCCGGTGATTTCAAGTGAGGATTTTCGTATTTATCTTTCACAATTTTCTTAGTTTATCTAACCTATATTTACTTTATTTTTCGCTATTCTATTTCTATTCTCATATTTTACAGCAAACACGTGATTTGATGGATAGATGCAATTGAACGCAATGCTCATAAGGGTATGTGTTTAAACACGTACAAGATCCTGAAACGACCATCACCGATTTTCGCTTTTTCTAATTTAGGTTTTCATTGACTTGCAGGTACGGTTGGGACAACATGGTGGTCGGGTCACTGGTAATCTATTGGTATGTAATCTGGTTCTCATGGTAATCTCTATTATTTAGCCTTTAAGAATGTCTCTAATTAAGTTTCAGTTAATGATGTATTGGTATGTAATCTGGTATTCTGGTTCTCATGGTTTGAGGTATTTATTGTAGGATTTCAGGTATGCTACAATAACCTGTCATATTGAACAAGTGATGGTGTTTTTTTACAACTCTCAACCAAGAAATCGATTTTGTGTGCTAAATTTATACACAAGATACAATGTGCTTCCATAATTCTTCTATATACTGGAACCCACTATCTTATGACTCAAGGTAATTTTGCAATTTTGTGGCTTGATCTCATGTAAAAGGGTTATATATGCGTGTTACAATTAATAATAAATCATCTGTAGTTAGCAAAAAAATCACCTGGAAAAGGAGATTGCAACTCATCTTTTCAAGATAATTAGGTTATTATTTAATATATTGGAATCTCCAAAATCTTGAAATCTACAAGTTTGATGATTTAGTTTGAAGTTTTACTCTCCAATTTTACAGTTTCACTCTTAGATGAATCTTTGTCTTTCTTTAAACAGACAAAATCACACACGATTTTAACTCATGGGGAATTTTAGTATACAGAATATAACTTTTGGATAAATATTTTGTTGAATGGGACATTTATTTCCAACAACCAGCTCTGCATATTGTGGATCTGCATATATATGTTTTAATTAGCGCCCAGTTGAGAGGATGCTTCCCCAGAAAACGATTGTTGAAGTTCTAGGATGGTTTAGTCAACTCTTACGAACAGTAAACAAAAGGTAAAAGATAAAATATTATCTATTAATTACTTTTTAACCCCATGCAGATGTCTATATATAGTCATTCATGGAATGGGATAGATACAGCAACTTTGCCAGATCCATTAATTGAAAATACATTCAGAGCAAAATGGTACACTCTTTCTCTATTAGATGTAAATTACCCACGTATAGTTGGGAATGCCAGGTGTACCTACTTCATTTCTTCTTGGTAAGATTTTAGTAATATTTTTTTGCAGGCAGCCACTGACGTAGAGGTTGGACCTTGGGGAGGTAAGGGTGGAACTAATCCCTGGACATTCAAACCTAATGGTAGGTTTTCCGAGATCCGTATCAGAGGTGGAGGTTGTATAGATTCCATCAGGTTCACCTACACAGATCAGAACGGTGTCCCGCACAACTCTCAAACATATGGTGGAGATGGTGGCTCGGCTCAAACGGTGAGCTTTTACTACCTCTGTTTTCCAAGTTATATACCTATAAAATTTTTCCAAGTTATAGTATTCTTATGTTATCAAGTATTTGGGCACTCAGATAACCTTTGCTAATGATGAGAAGTTGAGAACCTTGTCGGGGTTAGCGGAACTGTTGGAACATATGCCGGCTTCATCGTGATTACGTCATTGTCTTTCCAGATCAACAGACTTATGGGCCATATGGCACAAACGAGGGGACGACTTTCTCGCTTCCGGTCACCAGAGGTAAGTTTTTTAGATTCAGCGGAAAATGTGGGGCTTATCTCGACTCTTTTGGCGTGATTCTATATGTATATGTTTGTATGAGAGTGTGTCTGTATGTGTACGTGTATGTTGTATAAGACCAAAATTGAAAAAAAAATTACTATATGCAGGGACCAAAGATTTAATTTATTCAAATAATTGGAAGTACATTGCTATTTATGGCATTTATCTGGATTTGGGGCTAAATGCAAGAAATAATTGAAAGTACATTGCTATTTATTGTATCCCAATTAAGTTCTTAATGCAAAAAATAACAATGTACTTTCAATTATTTAACTTATTTGTGTCTTTATTAACTAAAAGGTAATATTTAATATAGACATCAATATTGTTTCTTTCGAATAGTTGGATTTGTGATGTCGTTAATAACGACAGGTTATGTGTGTGTCTATATGAGAGTGTGTGTGTGTGTGTATGTCTATGTATTTATGTCTGTATGAGTTTGTACTTATCATTTTTATTGGTAATCCGGTGATTATACATCTGCATTGATTATTGTTACTATAAAGAAATGAAAGTAGGCTGCTATATTTAACAAATACTTAGAAGTACACTGCTATTTTTTGCATTTAAATATTTAATTTTGAACTACAAAACAAATAAGTTTATATAAATGAGTTTATTTATCTTATTATGTTACGTTTTAAGTCAGTTTTTAACTACTTGATTGTTTGTTCCATCATTCCAGATGTTGAGAGCACAAGAAGTTGGTCGAATTTTAATTGAGCCAAAATGAGAGCTGAAGTTTTGAAAAAAAAAATATGGAGGCTTCGTTTGCTATAGTGAAAATGGGTATGGGTAAACAGGGATTCGACTGATGTAAACTTTTAGACCAAATAAATGATTATGGACATGAAAAAGAATTAGGTGAACTTTGACCATTTTGCCCCTAATGGGTTAAAAAAACTCAATTTTTCTAACATATTCCTAACCATTAAAACTGATTTCCAGTGTAATATAGTTTTCAATAAGGTCTATGAATTTTTCTTACTATGTGATACCTCTGGTGATTGGAAGACATTATCCTGTGGTGGAAAGGTGCTGGATGGTTTGTTTTGCTCAGGTTGGATGGTGGTAAAAAACTCTTGAATGCAGATTTGAATACTTTGCAACTCTTGTAATGATTGGACGAAATTACCCGTGGTCTTGCACGGGATGGTCTATTTTGGTGTCGCCTTCGTTGTCATATTTTATCTTCATCCCTTCCCACGGTCAAAACTTAAATATTTTTTATTTCCTTTCCATATAAATTAGAGTAAATTACCGGTAAAAGATTTTGTATTTTCACATTAAGCATCAACTTCAAGATTCATTACGCTGTCTGTTTCTTCGACTTTTTTTTTAGTTTTTATATATTTTCTTTCCATATAAATTAGAGTAAATAAAATTATGCACCGTTAGTCTTTTTATCTATATTTTAAATTGAACTTTTTATTTAAAAGAATAATAGTTATAATAATATACCAATTAATTTGAATTATATGTCTACGAGTTATTTTTTTCGATATTTATTTAATAATATATTTTTTAATTATTATAATAAAAATATATAAGACGAACATTTCTGTCGAAATCCGTCGCGTATTAGTGACTAGCATTTCCGTCGGAAATCTATCGGAAAAAGCTAATAGCTAGGATGAGCATAGTGCGGTTTGTTGCTGTTTTAGGCCCAAACCAATCCGCAAACCGCATGCATCGTTTTATGTAATTTTAAAACCACAAAATGCGGTTTTTCAAGTGGTGTGGTTTTGCGTTTTTTCTAACGATGCAGTTTCAAAGTGGTGCTGTTTCGGTTTTTTAAACCGCACAATGAAATTGTGGTTTTAAAACTGCAAGAGACCAAAAATTAAGTATTTTTTATTAAAATTTTAGTGTCTAAGGTAAAACCGCACCGCACGACTTTGGTCGGTTTTTGTCAAAAAAACACTGGTCTCTAATGTACCTACCGCATATTAGTGACTAGCACCGACTTGTAGTCGTTTGAAATATATATATATATATATATATATAATGAAAATGATGAAATGGAGAATTCAACTTTGGTCCCACACTCTTGGGTTTTTACTGTCCCCTATATCGTTGGAAAGGTAATCAATCGGCCGAAAAGAAATTAATCACTCTCATATTCGCCAACTCTCCCTCCTATCTGCAACCTAAAACCTAAAAGATAATTGCCAAAACGAAACTATTTGCCTCCGCCGCATTGCGCGGGTACGCAGCTAGTATATATATATATATATATATAGTCCACCGTAAAGTGTATAATCGTGTGGATGAGATTAGTCCCTTGATACCATGGTTTGTATTAGTCCATTGTTGAACTTTTGCCATATATATATATATATATATATATATATATATATATATATATATATATATATATATATATATATATATATATATATATATATATATATATATATGTTACAAGTAATTGGTGAATGACAACATTATGTCATCACTTTGTCATCACTTTGCATTTACCAATTAAACAACTATATTTGAATAGTAGACTTGGTAGTATAAATAGACCATCAATGTAAGGAAGAAAATGCATCTCATATCAACTCTTTCACAAGTGATATAAACTCTCTCTACTCTCTCCAAGCTCTCAAGCTTTCTTTCTTTCTTCATCTATATTCTAGTTTTTAGTTTGTTCATAATTGTCGTGGTAACGCTGAATTTATAACACGTTATCAGCACGAGGCTCTAACGAAGGCGATTAAAAGACACATCGATCTAATCAAGGTATGTAATTTCATCAAAACTAGAATGTTAATTAATAATATTAATAATAATAACAACGATAACGAAAAAAACAACATTTTATTCTCTAAGTTATGACTACTAACAAATTACTTTTCTTATTTATCCTTGACGTTATGACTACTAACAAATTTCTTTTCTTATTTATCCTTGACGTTTTGACTACTAACGAAGTTCATTTCTTATTCTAAATTTACTTACGCTTTATTAACATTTATTATTGCAAACTAACTTTTGTTATCGCATACTAATTTTTATTTATGCAACTAACATTTATTTATGTATACTAACGTTTATTTATGTAAACTAACGTTTATTTACGGCAACTAACGTTTATTTATGCAAACTAACGTTTATTTACGGCAACTAACGTTTATTTATGCAAACTAACGTTTATTTACGGCAACTAACATTTATTTATGCAAACTAACATTTATTTACGCATACTAACATTTATTTATGTATACTAATGCTTATTTATATAAACTAATGTTTATTTACGCACACTAACATTTATTTATGTATACTAACTATTATTCATGCTCTGACATCTATTTATATATACTAACGTTTATTTATGCGCAATCGATTAAAAATAAAATTTTAAATTTTAAAATAAAAGGAATTTGAGAAGATTCATCTATTTAATTATGTTTGTAACTATAATAAAAATAGTAAAACTCATCCCCACCTTTAAACGACAAATTTAATGAGTTTTATTTTTCTTAGGAACTACAATATGTCAAACATTGCAAAGCTTGAATTTACCGCTCTTGAAGTCAGCGGAAAGAACTACATGCCTTGGACTATAGATGTTACGATGCATCTTGAGTCCATGGATTTATCTGAAACTATAAAAGAAAAAAATAAGTGCATGTCGCAAGATAAAGCACGTGCAATAATTTTCCTTCGCAAACATATCGATGAAATGTTGAGGTATGAATACCTCAATACCACTGATCCTAGCACTCTTTGGAAAAACTTAAAAGAAAGATTTGACCACCAAAAGGAAGTTATACTTCCAAGTGCTAGGGCTGAATGGTTATCGTTGAGGTTTCAAGACTTCAAAAAGGTACATGACTATAATTCCGCATTATTTCGGATATGTTCACAACTAAAATTTTGTGGGGAAGATGTTTCTGATGCTTCAATGTTGGAGAAAACTCTCTCCACATTCCATGCATCGAATATGACATTGCAACAACAATATCGTACGCAAAAGCTCAAAAAATATTCTGAGCTTAATACACTTCTCCTTGTTGCTGAACAAAATAATGAACTATTAATAAAGAACCACCAGTCCCGTCCAACAGGTTCAGTAGCACTTCCTGAAGCAAATGCTACTATCACTTATGAACCTAGAAATAATTCGTATGGACGAGGACGTGGTCGTGGTCGTGGTCGTGGACGTGGACGAGGCCGTGGTCGCGGTCGAGACCATTTTAACCAAAACCGAAATTTTGGGCGTGGTTATACTCAGGGTCGTGGACGCGGTCATCCTTATAACCGTCGGCGTGGTCAAAGAAACAATAATCAACACACTCCACAAGGAAATAATGTCCAACCACAAGAAAAAAGAAATGATGCCGGAACATCACAGGTCCCCGGAGGTTCTTGTTATAGATGTGGTAGCACAGGTCATTGGTCAAGGACCTGTCGTACAGATCCCCATCTTTGTAAACTTTACCAAGATTCCATTAAAGGAAAGGGGAAAGAAGTCAACCTCATCGATGGTGTTGATCTAGGAAACATTGAACTAAACACTCTTGACTTTTGCAATGATTTAGACATCCTAGAAAACTAGTTTCCTTTTGTAACATGTTTTTAATTTTTTATTGTAATGTTTTTCCTTCTTAATGAAGTTTTTTCGAGTCACTTTTATTAAAATTGTGTTCATAACTCATCATTTATTTTTCTTATATGAAGTTCAAAATGAGTTCAACTGGAGCACAAAACCAAGGAAATCTTGGGGAACTCTTAATAATTGATTGTGGTACCACACACACCATCTTGAAAACAAAGAACTATTTTTCCACACTAAAACCCGTAAAAGGGCACATAAATACAATATCAGGTCCTGTAGACTTGATTGTAGGAGCAGGAAATGCTTGTTTCATGTTACCTAATGGTACAAAGTTTGTAATCAGTAATGCGTTATTTTCCCCAAAGTCAAATAGAAATTTATTGGGTTTTAATGATATATATCTTAACGGATATGACACATTCACCAAAACAATAGGAAACAAGAAATATATGTTTATAATAAATGAAAACCATATATTGGAGAAATTACCACAATTTGATTCTAGTTTACATTTTACATATATATATATATATATATATATATATATATATATATATATATATATATATATATATATATATATATATATATATATATATATATATATATATATATATATATATATATATATATATATATATATATATATATATATATATATATATATATATATATAATTGAGTCAAATTTGGTGGTTAAAGAAAAATTTTGTGATCCTAGAATATTTAGTTTGTGGCATGACAGGCTGGGCCATCCAGGATTAACAATGATGCGCTGAATAATTGAAAATACATTTGGGCATCCATTGAAGGACCAGAAGTTCCCTCAAATAGGTAATAAGAACCCGTGTATTTCTTGTTCCCTTGGGAAATTAATTACAAGACCTTCACCAATGAAAGTTGAAAGGGAATCACCTAGATTTCTAGAAAGAATTCAAGGAGACATATGTGGACCAATTCATCCACCTTCTGGACCATTTAAATACTTTATGGTCTTAATAGATGCATCAACTAGATGGTCTCATGTTTGCCTATTATCAACTCGTAACATGGCATTCGCAAAATTCCTAACTCGGATTATTAAACTGAGAGCACATTTTTCTGATTATAACATCAATAAAGTGAGACTTGATAATGCAGGTGAGTTTACGTCTCAAGTATTTAACGATTATTGTATGTCTATAGGAATTACTGTTGAGCATCCAGTTGCACATGTACACACTCAAAATGGTTTAGCAGAATCACTGATTAAACGTCTCCAATTAATAGCTAGACCATTAATAATGAGAACAAAACTTCCTGTTTCCATATGGGGTCATGCAATTTTACATGCTGCATCACTGATTCGTATGAGACCAAGTGCATATCATACACATTCTCCCCTTCAACTTGTTTCTGGAAAAGAACCAGATATATCCCACCTTAAAATTTTTGGAAGTGCAGTATATGTTCCTATTGCTCCACCACTACGTACAAAAATGGGTCCTCAAAGGAGGTTGGGAATATATGTTGGTTTTGAAACAAGTTCAATAATAAGATATCTTGAACCTTTGACAGGTGATATGTTTACAGCACGTCTTGCTGATTGCCATTTCAATGAAGAAAATTTTCCAACGCTTGGGGGAGAAATGAAAACCCAAGAAAAGAATGTTTCATGGTATGAACCTTCTTTATCATATCTTGATCCCCGTACACAAGAATGTGAGATGGGTGTTCAAAAAATAATACATTTGCAAGAAGTTGCAAATGAATTACCTGATGCATTTACTGATACAAAAAGAGTTACTAAATCATATATACCTGCTGTTAACGCTCCGGCTCGAATTGAACTCCCAGATAGACAATCTGATAAAAAAGTAACTCAAGAATCCAAAGCACGCCTGAAGCGTGGAAGGCCATTTGGTTCTAAGGATGCAAATCCTAGAAAAAGAAGAGGAATGGAAAATATGTTTGAGCATAATGAAAGTGTTCATGAAGAAACACAAAATAACATTACTTCCCCAGTTGAGGAAATAAATGATAAGGAGATTGAAATTAATTATGGTCATATAAAAATAGTAAGGAGCCAATATGAATTTGAAGATATAATATTTTCTTATTCAGTTGCATGCAATATTATTAATGAGGATCCAGAACCACAATCTGTCATTGAATGTCAAAATAGGCAGGATTGGGGTAAATGGAAAGAGGCCATGCAAGCTGAATTAAGGTCTCTCAATAACAGAAAGGTTTTTGGACCTATTATACTCACACTTGGAGTTTTGAAACCATTGGGATACAGATGGATTTTTATTCGAAAAAGAAATGAGAAAAATGAAATTGTGAGATACAAAGCCAGGCTCGTTGCTCAGGGTTTTTCTCAAAGGCAGGGAATCGATTATGAAGAAACATATTCTCCTGTTATGGATGCAATCACTTTCAGATATTTAATCAGTCTAGCAGTTTCTGAAAATTTAGATATGCATCTTATGGATGTTGTTACTGCTTACTTATATGGATCACTTGACAGTGATATATATATGAAAATCCCCGAAGGATTTAAAATGCCAGAAGCATTAAGTGCAAAACCCAAACAAATGTATTCTATCAAAGTGCAAAGATCATTGTATGGGTTAAAGAAATCTGGACGTATGTGGTACAATCGTCTAAGTGATTACTCAATAAGCAAAGGCTATAAAAACAATACTATTTGTCCGTGTGTATTTATTAAGAAAACAACATCTGGATATGTGATTATAGCCGTCTATGTTGATGATCTGAACATTATTGGGACGAATAAAGAAATCCTTGAAGTGATTGAATTTTTAAAGAAAGAATTTGAAATGAAAGACCTTGGGAAAACCAAATATTGTCTTGGTTTACAGATTGAGCATATGCCAAATGGGATACTTGTCCATCAATCGAACTATATAGAAAGGGTCTTGAAACGTTTTAATATGGATAAAGCCAAACCTTTAAGCGCTCCAATGATTGTTAGATCACTAAATATTGACAAAGATCCATATCGCCCTTGTGAGGAAAATGAAGAAATTCTTGGTCCAGAAGTACCATATCTTAATGCAATTGGAGCTCTTATGTATCTTACTAATTGTACTAGACCTGACATTTCTTTTGCAGTAAATCTATTAGCAAGATTTAGTTCATCTCCAACAAAAAGACACTGGAATGGAATCAAGCACATATTACGATACCTTCGTGGAACTACTGATTTAGGTTTATTTTTTCCTAATAGTTCAAAACAAGGCTTGATTGGTTATGCAGATGCAGGTTACTTGTCTGATCCTCATAAAGCTAGATCTCAAACTGGATATGTATTCATGAATGGAGGTACTGCAATATCGTGGCGTTCTCAAAAGCAAACACTCGTCGCCACATCTTCAAATCATGCAGAAGTAATTGCTCTAAATGAAGCTAGTAGAGAATGTACATGGTTAAGATCGATGACACAACTTATCCTGACTTCTTGTGGAATTGATAAAGATAAATCTCCAACCTTAATCTATGAAGATAATGCATCATGTGTCACTCAAATGAAAGAAGGGTACATCAAAAGCGACAAGACAAAACATATTCCTCCAAAGTTTTTTGAATACACTCAAGAGCGTATAAAGAATCAATAGATTGAACTAAAATATGTTCAATCTAGCAACAATGCAGCAGATCTTTTCACAAAGGAACTTCCTACCAAGATCTTTAGAAAACATGTTCATGGTATTGGAATGAGACATCTACACAATACATAATGGTCATTCGATATCTAAATGAGGGGGAGTCAACTAGACACTGCACTCTTTTTCCCTTCGATAAAGTTTTTTCCCACTGGGTTTTCTTTAGCAAGGTTTTTAATGAGGCAGTACTTCAAAGTTGAACTCTGATGTAGAATGATGTCATTCAAGGGGGAGTGTTACAAGTAATTGGTGAATGACAACATTATGTCATCACTTTGTCATCACTTTGCATTTACCAATTAAACAACTATATTTGAATAGTAGACTTGGTAGTATAAATAGACCATCAATGTAAGGAAGAAAATGCATCTCATATCAACTCTTTCAAAAGTGATATAAACTCTCTCTACTCTCTCCAAGCTCTCAAGCTTTCTTTCTTTCTTCATCTATATTCTAGTTTTTAGTTTGTTCATAATTGTCGTGGTAACGCTGAATTTATAACTATATATATATATATATATATATATATATATATATATATATATATATATATATATATATATATATATATATATATATATATATATATATATTGGACTAGGTGTCTAAGCCATGACTTATAAATTGTATTTATCTTATTAATTGAAGCAAAGTCCATTTGAGTTGCCCTCATAGCTAGACGATTGATGTAGAGTTAAGTAGAGAGAAATGTTGATTTGTTAATTGTTTAATAAATCAATAGAAATAAAATAAATAGTTTGTTAATATATTTAAGTGTTAATATATTAATTAGAAACTATAATAATTAATTAGAAATTAATCTAGAATTCATTGGATTTAATTTAGTGATTAATTTAGTTAATTAAAAGTGCAGGGACTGGTTGGTATTTATTCAATAGTTGAATAACTGGCTGGCCAGTGGCAGGGGCCAAAGTTGGCGCCAATATGGAGGCCACCTCCATAGTTGGTGAAACCCTAATTAGGGTTTAGAAGCCTTGGTCCAAATGGTCAACAGGCTTGCCCATTAAGGAGGCTCCTCTAGGGTTTTGACTGTAACCCTTGGAAGCTATAAAAGGAACCTCCTGGCCACCCTTAAACCTACGCCATTTTGATAATTTCTCTGGAACTCTGCTGTTTTCTCCATTGCTTGGGTGTGACTCCATTTGAGGCAGGACAATTGTGCTGCTAGCTTCTGGATCAAGAATCAAAGGTTGGTTTTGTTATCCATATTCTTTAGAAAATTATTATTGGCCTTCTAGGTTTTATTATATGTTCATTGATAGAAAAACATAGATCTTTTGTTAGGTCGCATGTGAACTTAGGTTTATTAGTTCATAGATTGCTTAAAACCTAACAGTGATATCAGAGCCTTGGCTATTTTTCTATGTTAATTGCTATAATTGATTTGTGATCAAAGGGTTTTCGAAAATAAACCCTTTGTGGAGGCCTAGATCGAAATTGGTGGCTAGGGTTTTGAAAACCCTAGCCTCCACCCCTTTTTTGGCGATTTGCATGCTTATGGAAAGGAGGTTGTTATTTTTGGTAATTGTAATCTATTAAATAACTTGAACCCTTTATCTCTTGCATGCCTTTTCAAAAATTAGGGTTTAAAGATAGGTAATTAATTTAATTAATTTGTAATGCCTATCTTTGATTTAAGTAGTTTAATTAAATTGTTTAATTAAAATACAAATTAAATCACTTAAAGATTTAATATTAATTTTCGAAATTAAGGAGTTAATTAGCAAAAATTGTAACAAATTAAATCTAAAATATTTTAAAAGGTTTAAAATACATATTATATATTTATAATTAAAAGTTAATATATATATGTAAGATAAAATTGGTTAGTCTTACCGTTAGTAGGCCTCATTCACAAAACTGTCCTATAAAAAGGGTATAAGGCGACTGCCTATAAAATGCTAGTCTAATGGGTGTCCACTCTCACCCACCGCTCTCCTGGTCAGTCGAGTGTCGTTAGCCGAACGGGTTTGATAGAACCACTTAAGCCTCTTAAAAGTATAATGACGTTATTGAAAGTACTAGAATAATTCATTAAAATCCCAATCTAGTTACTTTAGAAAAAAATGTGAATGAGTTGCTAATCCATGAAATTGCACATTACACTTTATGAGACACTAGTGGAGCACGTGTGGTTAACCGACACACTAATAGGGGCTCATAAAGAGTGGTAATGGGTTTCTCATGATTTATCATTATTGATGGAGAGTGTGTGGTTAACCGGCACGTCAATTAGAGATGATAAATGACATTGAGGTTACCGAGAACATTTGCATGGTTATTCACATCCAGTTTGTGATCCTCGACATCTCAGTCACAAACAGTGGAGCACATCCGAGATTAAACATGCCATTGAACAGTTCAATGAATCTTAACAGATCTAGGAATTTCATAAAATGAAATTGATAAGTGTATCATCTACCTTAATGACCATTATGCTGTGATTACAGAATCCCTCTTCACACCATAGTTGGGGTATTTTGGATCCTAACCTTAATAAATAATAAATTGGGCAATTATTTAAAAGGATTGATTAAACTAATAAATTCTGTTTATTGTAGATGTCTAAATCAAGTGTCTATTCTCCTCCTTCTCCTCCTTCACCCATTTCTGAGAGCCTCAGAAAGCACCTGCTAAACATGGAAAGGCTGACTGGCCTGAACAATAAGGAATGGCTTCGCAATTGGAGACTGGCTCTCGTTATTGCTGGCAAGCTACATCTCATTGAGTATCCGATCCCGAAACATGTCATCATAAAAGATCTTTATAATGAGCCTGACCTCTTAATTGATGAATCCGAAGAAATTCGTGACCTCATGCTATTGACCATTGACCCCAGTTCCGTAGGGATTTTGAATCCCTGGTGCCATATGAGTTAATACAATTGGTTAAGGAAAAGTTCCAAAAACCAGTTGAAGAGGAACGAGCTAGGAGCTTTAATAGACTTGCAGAGTGCAAGCTAAAAGAGGAAAGTAGCATCAATTCGCATATTCTCAAGATTGAAGGATACATAGGCGAATTGTACAAACTTGGTCACCCGATTAGTCAGGAGATGAGTGTCAACATCCTACTCGCTTCGCTGACTAAAAGGTACGATCTGTTCATTTAGACGTATAGAAAGGAAGACCAGAAAAAGACTTTTATGGAAATGCGTCCACCGTTGACTTTATACGAGTCACTCATGAACATGCATAACTCCAATGGTTCAGCTACTTCTGGATTGAGTCCAGTGAAGAGACGTAGCAAGAAACGATCCAGATCGTCTGGACATGTCTCAAACTGGGAATCCATAGGATCGGATACAGTCACGGAAAGATTGGAAGACGCTCCAAGGTCCAAATCTTTTGAAAGCTCAGGTACATCTAAAAACCTCAAAACTCCTGGTCCATAATTCCTTGATGCATAATGTGATAGTCACATATTGGTTTGTATGCAGGGAATCAGTAGGGTACGAGACTTTCGCGCATAGGAGCACATTTGGATTTAAGTTTAGTTAGATATTAAAACCTTGTTATTAGCTTATTAGATGCGTGCGACATTGTCTATCAGATAATACATTGTTCAAGGATTTTTGTTTTAATAAAATTGTTGATTTTCTTTTAACACATGGTTGTTTGAATTATCCTTGAAATGTTGTATGAGTGTGTTAAATGCATGAATTGTAATAACTTGAATGTTGATGCATCCAAAGTGTTTGGATTCGGGAATTGTGTCCTTTATGATTGTTAAGGTAAATGTTATAAGAATCAATTCAACCAAAGGTCTAGTTGGACAGGACTTTGGAATCGTTTGACTTAGAGTCACATGATGAATTAAATTCTTACTAAGACATATGTGGCAAGAAATTAATCACCCAAAGATCCAGTTGGACAGGACTTTGGAATCATTTGACTTAGAGTCACATGATGATCAAGTTCTTTATAAAGCACATGTGGCAAGAAATGAATCACCCAAAGATCCAGAGGATAGGATTTTGGAATCAGTTGACTTAGAGTCAAGTGATGATTGCAAGTCTTGAACAAAGTAACAAAGTCATAAGTTTACATAGAAATGTAAAATACATTAAGATTAGGAGCAACGAACACATCAGTTACTATGTATTGCTCGAATCTTCAAAAAGAACACAATTAGTTATACTTCGCAATATTTGTCAATCGGTATGACGAATATGGTTTCGCTTATCAGAATAAGCGATTGAATTGAAACCTTGAATAGTTCAAGGGCTTCAAAGGAAGTATAAAATCCACAAAACCTAAGCGACATCATAAACTGAGAAAGTGTTTCACAGTCTATAATCTTCCAAGAACATTAATGGTTATAATGTGTCTTAGGGAAGATGATGGAGCGTTGGTCGAAATAGTTCGACCCTCGATGTATGAGATACATCAAATACTAAACCAGTCAGACCATAGAAACCATATTCCGACCACATCCTAGACTAAGTAGGTTTTGCAGACATTGTCTGAAATGTAAAGCTGGGATTGTCCCACTTGCACATGGAAAGTCCAGGGTCGTGTAGCGTTCGTCCGAACCTCATGACTAGCCTGAACCTGATCAGCAATGTCGTTTCATTGGCTATCCCGCTGTATCTGTAAAAGAAGAGCTCTTTTAGAAAGAACTCATGTTCTAAGGAAACAGTAGGAGTTGGGACAGTCCTGACTGAGTTCAGGATTAGCCAAATGAAAGAACCTTTAGTCTTCTCTAGGCTTGGAGCAGAAATCAGATTTTTGTTTTAAAAACTGACATAATCTTCTCTTAACCGGTAGTATTGATCACCATCATAAGTAGTTATGATCGGGGTGACATACCGATTGGTGGTGAAACACTATAGTTGGTATGAATTAACAATTCGACTACTTGGAAGCATTGGTGAGCCCGGTTGCTACAAAATAAGAGAACCTTAGGGCGAGACACAGTCTATGTGAAAATTTGATTGATTCTTACACTTGGTCTAAAAACCAGTGGGAGTAATTGAATCATCAAAAGAAAGCAACATGGATAGAAATGTACCTTCAGAACATCTGGTTGAGTGAGACGATACTCGGAGTCAAGTAATTGACTCCGGGAGAAGCACTCTCAATAGAAGATGAAATCAGAAAGGATATTGCATGACACATTGTGAGTCGTTAGTGGAGCGCGTGTGGATTACCGGCACACTAATAGGGACTTACAAAGAGCGTGCCAATACAGAGGTACATGGGCCCGGGATTAATCCCACGGGAATCTCATAAGAAAGGATATTCAGATTCTCGAAATATGCTAAAGGATTGGATTTTGTGAATAGCCTGAAAGATTTCCATTAAGATGTCAGAAAGGTTTGGATTTCAGATTCTCAAAATGTGCCAAAAGTTCTGGATTTTGTGAATAGTCCATAACCGTGTCAAAGCCAGTGGGAGTGTCGCTGTTATCTACTATCACTATATATGGGTTACGTATCGCTTCTAGGAAACGTCTCTTTTCATTACAAAGTGTAATGTCTTGGTGTTAAGAAACAGATCGCTATGAAAGACCTAATAGAGATACGACATACTCAAGTGGTTGTAAACATCTATGAGATAGATCAAAACTCTACCAATATGATCTTGATGAGATTCAAGATGCATAGCCCCAGGAAAGGAGTTTCCTATCATTGCAAAGTGTGATGATTTGGCATGAGAGATATAAAGAAGGTGCAACATACTCACGTAATTTACAGACGTCTATCAGATAGATGTTTTCATCAGTATAGACCTAGCCATAGTAAGGATGATCTTGGTTAGATTCAAGATGCATGAGAAAGAGTCTCCAAAAAGAAATAGTTATTAAAAGTCATGACACCAGGATTATAAGTAATCTTAAGATTCCAAAAAGGGTTTGGTATAAGATTAGATTGGATTCCACGAGCTTCTTGGATCGATCAGAAGTGTCATGAACATGTCCTGACGACTTAATGCTTAAAGCATAGTAAGTCAGATTCAGGATGTGACCTGGCTGGGAATACTAAATGGATTTTGAACAGACGTGAGAAATCATTGGGAAATGATTGGGGTGAATGATGATAATAATTTGAAAAAGAGTTTCAAATTGGTAAAACTCAGGGCCGGTCCATTGATTTTTCATGCCCCGGGCGAGAAGATAAAGTAATGCCCCACCATTTGTACTATTGGCAAAACACACGTACAAACACACATGGTTTAAATTTTAACCATTTTAACATAAACTATATTTAATGTAGCCATTAAACATGTTAAAGAATTCGAATAGACAACCTAGATATGTTTTCATCCACTATAGTTACAATCTACGTCTGATCAACCATGAAAAAATAGAACATGTACTTTAAAGATGGAATCTAGAAACTTGTTTACTTGTAACCAGAAAAATTCAAAACTGGAACTAAAAGGGGGTTAAAAGATTTATACACTCTAATCCTATGTTATCATTCATCAAATAACAAATGAACCATACCAGGAAAAGTCTATTTCGCACTACTTGCACTAGCGTTTCTCATCAGCATTAGAACTTTATTTTTTTCTGTTATTGAGCATATATTGTGCAAGCAATGTCTACAATCCAATATAAGAACTCCATTGATGAGGCATAGAGGTGCACAGTAGAAGATTAAACTGGTAAATTAGCTTCTTTTTTCTTGGCATCTTGGTCGGACTTGTTTCTTTAGTTTCTCAGCCTGAAACTTATAAACAATTTTAGAAATCGGATTCATAAAAGATTTAAGAAGTCCAAATTTGAAATTCAAAAACTTCAAAAAACGTATCTAACCAGAAGTTAGGCTTTTAAAGCTCAAAACGCAGCTAATCAGAAGATGGGGTATTGACAATTTCACGAAGCTAATCAGTTACAGAATCAAAGTAACGCAATATCAAACCCAGTAATTAGAACTGAAGAGAGTATCAGAACTGGAAATGAGAATTGGGAAGTCATGAGCGAATTAGAATCATAAATTAGAAACGTCAAAAAAACTCAAGTAAGTTTCAGTCTTCAAAAGTAGAAACAGGAAACACAATTGAAACCAAGTCTATGCTGGCTTACTGCAATGTATTCGGAATTTCAAAGGCTTAAAGCCTTTAAGTGAGCAGTCTCCTCGTTTTCTGAATTGGCGTGAAGGCATTTCGTCTCCTTGTCTTCTGAAAATCGAAGATGTAGCGATTATCTTTTGCCGCCTACAAGCCGATGCGGCGATGCCCTCCTACTGGACTGATGCTGTTCACTTTGACTTGGAGGCAGATCTAAAATTAGGCCCTAATTCATACCAACCCATAAAACAAGGACGACAATGATGCCCCTTACATCTTGCTGCCATGGTTCGTGGCCCAGGTCGTCCTACCCTTGGGCCGGCCCTGGTAAAACTTGGTGCTAAAGGACTTAATGGTTAAAGAGTTTCGTTGGTATTCCGATGGAGCGCGTGTGGGTCACTGGCACATCATAACACCTCGAAATGGTCTTAGGGTGCAGTCACGTGGACTAAAGATCCCGAGAGCCATGGGAAGTCACAGTACTCATCACCAGAATGGAATTGTAAGTGAGAATGACAATATGACTAAATTGAGATATCATCGAAAGAATGTCCGATTGGATAAAGTGTATCAATGTAAGACATTTGGATACTTAGAAAGAGTGAAAGGTCATATAGACATAGATATAAAACATGAATTATAAGTTTTAAAGAAATCTAGAAACCGATAATAGTTTTATGAAGGATCCGACTTGGTGATTACCTCGTGGAGACTTGGTAATAAGCAAGAGTAGCTACTAGTCTGATTTTATGTTTCACTTTTCACATGTTTTACTTCCTGAGTAATTTGATTATTCAAAGGTCCACAGTCGCTCATACTTTTGGGGAGTAAGTATGAACGAAGACTGTCGTGAATTGGTTTGTAGATTGTCTAAGGAGTTAGACATTGCAGTAAGAATGCTACAACGTTCATGAGTACTTAGAAATAGAGATTTGAGTATTGGATAAAACCGCGCTCAATAGATTGCTTCATGGATTATATCACAAGCAATGTTGAGACGATAATATCTTATGATCTTGAAGCGGAGACATATGAGTTGATATTTGCGAGTTGGTTGTGCATTGATAATGCGTAAACGCATCGGTAACTCGATGTTATAAAACGTATTGTTGTGTGCGATTTTGATAAGTAAAAGACACAAGCATATGAGTCGAAGCTTATTCGTTCCTTGACCCTAATGGGAAACAGATATATGTAGGCCTCTCAATGATTTTGAAGTTGACTAAAGTGCTGGCCAGCCTGGACTAAATTGATGTGTTCGATTATAAGTCTTAAAGTCATACGCAGAATCGGAAATCGGGAAACATAGTATCAGACAGAGATTGATCTCAATCTATGTCTCGTGTCTGAAAATATCTTGTTGGACGAAGGATCATATGATCACTTATCTATGGACAGAACTGACTGGGTCAGAGTTCGGCAGCAGTTTCTAGGAAGCTGCAGGTTGTTGGTTAATCTGAAGATAAAAGAACAACTAAAGTCGTAGACTTATCCAAGTGGGAGAATGTTGGATTAGGTGTCTAAGCCATGCTTATAAATTCTATTTATCTTATTAATTGAAGCAAAGTCCATTTGGGTTGCCCTCATAGCTATAGGATTGATGTAGACTTAAGTAGATAGAAAAGGTTGCTTTGTTAATTGTTTAATAAATCAATAGAAATAAAATAAATAGTTTGTTAATATATTTAAGTGTTAATATATTAATTAGAAACTAGAATAATTAATTAGAAATTAATCTAGAATTAATAGGATTTAATTTGGTGATTAATTTAGTTAATTAAAAGTGTAGGGACTGGTTGGTATTTATTCAATAGTTGAATAACTGGCTGGCCAGTGGCAGGGGCCAAAGTTGGCGCCAATATGGAGGCTATGACATCCGCCTAAAATGGATTCGGGTCAACCCAACCCAATTGGAAATTTAATAAACCCTACTCAAGATTACTTGACGCTAATAGGATCAAAACCCATACACTACGATATAAATTGACATTAATAGCAATAAAACATAGTATAACGTTATAACTATAATCAAATTAAATTATGATACCATATTAAAATTAAATCAAAGTATGATGCTCTAATTAAATTAAAAGAATCAAACTTGAATGCTATAATTAAACTTCAAATCAAAGTAGATTGTTATAATCAAATAATAACATATCTTTTATAAAACTCTATTTTTATAAACTCTACATTAAATTTTATAAAACTCTTATATTAATTAATATATTACATAAAAGATGCTTGTGTTAGTGGAAAATTATGAAGACCACCAAAAGCAAAAGGTTATTCCCATTGTCTCCCACTCACACCTCCCATCATCTTTCCTTTCATTTTTCTCCCAACACATTATTCTCATCACCACTCAAACAATATCTATTCTTCCTCTCACTCTCAATCTTGAAATTCCTCTTAGAAATCTTCATTTTTCAGCCAAGAACACTCCAATATACTCAAATCTCCATCCCTCTTGAAGCATTCATCAAGGTATGTTGTTAAAAGTTCC